>VSMD01006092.1:0-102225 GCA_008750895.1 Mirza zaza
CCTCCTTCCCCACCCCCCACCCCTCCCCTCCCCTCTGCCACACCTCACCCCTCTACTCCCCTCACCCACACCCGCAGCCCTGGGAGCCCTGGCCCTGCACGCACCAGCCAGGTGCCTTCACAGACTCTTCGGCGGGGAATTTAAACACAAATTGAGTTTACAAACTACTTGGAAGTGGCAACACGGAGTACACTCCAGGTCAAAGTCCAGGTGTGGCCAAGGTTGTAGAGAAATACTTACCCCTAAATGGCTTTGTTAGGAAAAACAGAAAACGAAAAACCCAGAAGATAAAGAAATTTCTCCTTTCTCAAAAGAGAAGCTGGAACCCAGCTGCGAAGAGAGGAGCAGGATGGTTACTCAATGCAATGTCAGAGCAGGTCCCCAGTGTCACTGACTTTTCTCCATGTCACAACCGGCCCAGTGCTCTCCAATCCTCTCCCCTGCCTGCCCTCTCTCTCTGCAAGCACCTCCTCCCCCACCCCCTCCTCCTGCGAACATGGCTTCTATCTTCCAGAGTGGTCGACCTTAGCTAGGTACTAAGACATAGGTCTTCTTGTGTAACTGTTGTAAACTATGCATAACATAAAATATGTCATTTTAACCATTTTTACATGTGCAGTTCTGTGGAGTTATGTACAGTCACTTTGTTGTGTAGTCTTCACCACCATCTCCGGCACTCTTTTCATCTAGCAAAACTGAAACTCTGTACCCATCAAACTCCCCTCTCCTCCATCCCCAAGCCCTCAGCAACCACCTTGCTACTTTCTGTGTCTATGAATTGACTACTCTAGAAATATCCCTCTTATAAGTGGAATTGCTATTGAAACCGCAATGGGGTTTCAGCCTAGGACCAGTTACTCACCACACAAAGAGCCAATTGTTGAGACAACAAGGATCGCCAAGGAAGAAAGGAATTCTTAATAGGAAAGACATCTGTGGGGAGAACGGGAATCAGAATTAGCCTCAAATCCATCTCCCTGACTCATGTAGATTATGGGCTTTTTAAGGAGGGGCTACGTGCACTGGGCCAAGTCATGGTGTAATTAGCAAGGGGCTACCTGCATGCGTTGGGGCAGGTGGGGGGGCAGTTTGGGCATCAGGAAGTCTGTCCAGGGCCTTCAGAATCTCAGGTCCTTGTCTCACAGAAATTTCACCATCCCTGGGGAACAACTCAGAAAGGTCAAGTCATTGTTAAAAGTTTTGGGGTTCTAGTCATCATACCTTGCTGGCTGGAGAATCTAAAACATGAGAGGGAGGGGATTATAAAAAACATACAGAGATCATTGAAATTTGTTCATAGAGCTGGTTAAAGAATTATACAGTACTTTTTTTGTGTGTGTCTGGCTTATTTCACTTAGCATAATGTCCTCAAGGCTTATACATGCTGTAGCATGTCAGAATGTCTTTCCCTTTTAAGGCTGAATAATATTCCATGTATACATATATTTAAAGCAGTCTCTTATCTGAATTTTAAAGTAATACCCTGACCCACTGCAGGGCAGAATGCCAGGTTCCATGGAGGAGAAGCCCAGGGGCAGGTACATTTTCCAAAGCCCTGCCAGAGACATACGCAGGGTCTGATGTTTGGCATCTACTGGAAGCTCAAAGCAGCTTCCAGGACAACCTCATCTCCTTTGATTTAAACTCACCCTGAAATGCTGTCCCAATCTCAGCTTTTGTAGCTGCCACCATCCTCCTATCTTGCAGAAATTTCATGTTCAAATTTCCCATGTTCGGGGCTCTTCCTATGTCTTTGTTCTTCTGAGGGGACTGTACCTCCCTGGGTGACCTTGCTCCCTAGGCAAGAGCCTGAGGTGGGGGACATCCCTGGGTGCTGGCTCAGACCAGGGGGCTGTGCTGTCAACACAGCCCTCCCCAAGACACATGCTGCGCCCAATGCAGGGGACTTTGCCACTCACAGCCCGAGAAACTAAGAGGGAACTGGGGGAAGAATCAGCCCCATTGTTCATGGAATACTTTGAAGATGAAGACAAGACATAATGTGCATATTAGAGGTGCCAAGTTAAACCAATTAGTAAGGTAGTTTCCATGCAAATGAACTCTGAAATAGGGAAAAAATTATTTCTGCTTATCTCATACCTTTCTCCATTTCTAAATTGCCCTAAAGAGACTCACTTTGAATGTCTTCCATGGAGTGTCATCATCGACTTCTAAGCCTTCTGCTGTTGTTTTTGTTGAATGCATTTTCTGATTCAAACAAAGTGTTACAATGAATAGCAGCAGAAAAATAAAACACACTATGGCTTTGTTTTGTGTTTTTAGAGCCAATCAAGTATGAAACGTTACCTCTAATGGCTTTTGGAAGGGAAATTGGGAACAAAATGAAGATGCCACGAATCAGATCCTACTACTTTGCTGTGCCATATTTTCCAAGCCTTTCAGGCTCCTCACTTGGGAACACAGCCCTGCACTTAGATCTCGGACACAGGCACATGTGTCTCAACCCTTACTGCCCCAGTGCGTGAGGGGTGAGCAGCAGAAACTCTGTTAGGTGCTATTGATCTGCCCACTTACTCCTCTAACCAAGTTTTCACTACAAACGGAGCCCCGGAAACCGCGCCAGGTGTGCGGCATGAGACTGCTGCAGCATCTCTGGCCCTCGGAAGCATCTTTTGTTGATTAATTCTTTGGTTATTTCAGGGGTAATGAGAGATCACATAAACAACTGACGTACAAAGTTAGTGCTATGTTTTTTCTTTTCTCATTGTTTACACATAATCCATGAAGGACCAAAAGTCCACATTTGCTGTATCAAACTCAAGAACTATGCATAACTGAAAGAAGACTCTCCCCCAAATTATAGCTCTACAGTGCGTCTTTCAAGGATTTAATATGTGTGGTTTTGATTATTTGAGAATAACCTCGAAGAGTCATGCCATGTAGCAATTTGTAATCTTTCCAAGCTAAGAATTTGAATCACACAGACTAAACTATGGACGAGCAGGTGAGCTGCAGGAATGATCCAGGGGTGGCCGCCCAGGGCCCCGCACCTACCTCTTCCTGGGGCACTGCTGGGATTGCTGGTTGATAAGGACTCAGTAACTTCACAGAAGATTTTTTTTAAAGTGTATTCTCTTCTTGACCCATAGAAGGCAACTGAATCTCAAGAAATTTGCTCGTGACTGCTACTGATGGTGAACGTGAAGAAACTGAGAACAAAAAGGCCATACATAGGCTTTAGGAAAAAGTTCACTGAGGGAAATTATATTCCCCAGTGATATTCATGAATATTAAAATTTCAGTGTATATCCTTTTTGAATATCAATGTCTCCTGCATTTGTTATTTGTAAAATTGTGTTCGTTCCCCCGATATTCTTGGAGAGCCGGAGGAGGGTGATGGCACTCGCCCGTGTTGGCCTCCCTCCTGCCAGGCCTGCTTCCCAGCCCCTGGAGTTGGGTGGGGTCCCCTTCTGGAAAATGAGGTGTGAGCAGAACTGACGTATTTCACTTCTGAGATGAGGCATTAAAAAGTCAGTGGGCCTCATCCAAACTCTCTTTTTGTGTTGAGAGTTAGGATGGAGACATGAGAACCCCAGGAGTGGGACAGGACTTTGCCAAAGAGCAACCTGTGGGCATGTCAGTTCACTGAGCAAGAGCTGCTCAACCTCGAGGGGGACATTCCACCGGTCAGGGATGTCTGCAAACGGACCCGGCCTTGAAGCCTGAGGGCCACAGCCTGGATGTCCGCAAATGGACCTGGGCTTGTAATCCAAAGGTGGAGAGAAAGGTCAGAGGATGTCAGCCCAACAGGTAAGAGCAGTTAGCTATTCTAAGCCTGAGGCAATGTCCCTACCTGTCTCCTGAGTTCATCCCTCAGTAAATGAGGAACTAGATAAAGTAGAAAGAAGTACTGGTCTCTTTGTTCCCCTTTAGATTATACACTTTACTGCTGACTCACGATTTTATCTTTAACTTGTGTATACTTAGCTAGTCTATTGTTATTGTGGGAGACCTTGAAACTTAAACTCATGGCATGTACCTGTAAATCAGTGACTGATGATAACTGATGGCTGAAAGAATAAATATTGATGTGGGACTCCACTTGTGGCCTCCTGGCTCACGGAATGCTGGAGGACCCCTGATTTCCCCACCACTTTAATCTATATTTTGTCTCTGTCTCCATTATTTCCAATCTCTTGTGACATTCCTGCCTGGGACCCAATTTGTTGGGAGAGTCGAGCACTCCTGGCATTTTTGGTGGTGGCCTTGGAGACCGCATGGTATGAGGGCAGGGCCCAGAACTGGAAGCAGCTGGAATTCTTAAGAGCTTCCAGATCCACACTGGACTTTGCATGGATCAGAAACAAACTGTTGTCTATTAGTCCCCTAAAATTTCAGGGTTTATTTGTTACTGTAGCATTATTTGTACCCACCCTTGCTAATAAAAGGGCCAACTATACTATGGACCATAAAGCAATGAAAAATAAGTAGCAAAAATTACTCAGTGGAAAAAAAATTTGTAAGAAAAATTATATTTATAAAGTCTAAAAATATACCTGAACTCTATAGATGTATGTGTGTGTATATTTATATGTGAGTGTGTATATTTATGTGTGTGTGTGTGTGTGTATTTTTTTTTCATTCACTTATTAAGAGATGACAGGGTTGCAATAACTGTTCCATTCACAATTCTTCCCTGTTCCAATCTACCCTCTACACCACTACAAGGGAGGAATTTCTAAAAATCAGACAAACAAAGATGAATTGAACTGTGTGATCCCTCACGAAAATCATCCACAGTCCACAGGATAAAGTACTAATTCCTTAACATGAATACAGTGTATCTGTTTTTTGGCCCTCCATCTCATTTCTAGAAGGAATTGAGACAGCCTCTCTGATAAACACTGTTGAATTGAAGAAAACCAGAGGACGAACACAGAGAAATGTCATTCATAGTGCTGCCCAGGCATTTTCTGGTCTACAGGGACGAATATTGCTGCCATAGTGAGGTTTTGGATCACACTGAGGCAACCAGCTATCTCTGCAGAGATGAACCTGCGGGATGTCAGTAACATAGGCCATAAAAAGGGAGGCAGCACATCACAGTAGCTGGAGAGTTTGGGGTTAGACATGGGCTTGAGTGCCACCTCTCCCACGTGGTTTCCTTCTCTGTAAAATGGGAATAAGAATTGCACCTCTGCCAGCAGTTTCCCAGGGGTACATGGCAGAAGGTGTGGGGGGAGGCATTTAGAACAGTGCCTGCATGCCAGAGAACCCCCAAAATAGTAGTTACAATTGTTTTCTTTAGTATGATATTTACTGGCTTTTTAAAAATCCACTCTTGCACTGATGGGCACTTGGGTTGTGACCACATCTTTGCAATTTTTTTCGTGCTGCTGTAAACATTCGAATGCAGGTGCCTTTTTTATAGAATGTCTTTTTTTCCTTTAGATAATACTCAGTATTGGGATTGTTGGATCAAATGGTAGGTCTACTTTTAGCTCTTGGAGGTATCTCCATACTACTTTCTACAGAAGTTGCACTAGTTTTCAGTCCCACCAGCAGTGGTGAGTGTTCCCATCTCTCCACATCCACACAACATTTGTTTTGGGACTTTTGGATAAAAGCTGTTCTCACTGGAGTTAAGTGGTATTTCATTGTGATATATATATATATATATTTTTTTTTTTTGCGTTTCCCTAACGATTAGAGATCTTGAGCATTTTTCATATGTTTGTTGGCTATAAGTCTATCTTCTTTTGAAAAGTTTCTGTTTCTGTCTTTTGGTCACTTTTTAATGGGATTGTTTGATTTTTTTCTTGCTGATTTTCCTCAGTTCTATTATATACAGCTTCTAGTTATCAGTCCTTTATTGGATGTGTAGCATGCAAATATTTTCTCCCATTCTGTAGGTTGTCTATTCGCTCTAATAATAGTTTCCTTGGCTGTACAGAAGCGCTGTGGTGCAAAGACAATTTATGTAACCAAAGCATTTATACCCCCATAATACTTTGGAATTTAAAAAAAAAGACAAAACTGCAAGCATATTGGAGAGGTCAGCAAAGTACCAGCGGGTAAAACAGGGCTTGGTTGGGCAGACAGGGCATGCATTGCTCATAGCTGTGCTGGGAACACCACTTGTGCAGAGACCCTGAGACGTGACCTGGTTGTCAGGGCAGAGCTGGGTTATGAGATGAGATGAGATCTGCTGGCTGCAGGAATGGCTTTGAGTGACTGGGAGAGGAGGGTTCATAGGTTAGAGGGCGTCTGATGGGAACTCCTTGTAAAAACAATAAAGCCACTGGTGGGTGAGATGTCTGCTGTTATTAATAACATTTTGGTATATATTTTGCCTGAGAAGCAGAAGAATTTGGATTTGTTCTGTACTAATGAGGAGCGAATGTAGGGATTTTGAGCAGCAGGTGGAATGATGAATTTGCTGCAATGGCAGGTTCTGTGGATAAGAGGCAGAACAAGGCAAGAAGACTAGGTAAGAAAATTGTCAAAATCCAACACAAAAACGATGATGTCTTTGAAGAGGACAGAGGCATTGAGAATAAAGGAGGAGTAGACGGGAGAACAAATGACAGTCAGGAGGAAATATAGGGAATAAAGAAAGCAGAGAACCCAAAGATTTATCCAGGTATTTGTCTTTGTTATAATCATAGCCTGCTCTAAATAAAAGTAGAAAGTAGCTATTTCTCTTCCTGAACACAGAAACATTCATGCAGAAACAAGCACATGCACACAGCTATCACACCTCTAAATGTCCTCATCTCTCCTCTTTGGATGCTGATCCCTGCCCTATGACCCTAGCCTCCAAAGGAGCCAGTGCTCTCATTTGCTTCCTTCGGAGCAGCCCTGAGGCATGTCCTGGGCCTCTTCTATGGCCTGCAGTTGTCAGACAATAGAACAGGCTAAAAGAACAGTCAAAACTGACCCTTCCAGGGGACTTTTCCCTCCAGCCTGCTCTCTGCTAGGTAACAGTCAGCCAATCTAATAAAGGTAATTCGGTTAATGCATTAATGATCCTGGCAGGTTGATGTGTTTTCTCTATAATGTAACTTATTTGCATGCTAATTGGTTATCTAGAGACAATCCCTCACCCCAAAGATAACAGGGTCTTTGCTATGCCTCTAATAACCTTCATGACTTCATTATTTTCTCTCTCCAGGACTCATTTCTTCATTTGTTAGAAATTCCTTTATGCCTGAGACTCCATTCACATCCCAAACTGGGTCACTGCATTCTCCACTGTGAGCAGAACAGGCCGTTGCTTCCTGTAAGGGACGTGAGGTGCCATAGACGTGCTTTTGTTCACTCCCAGTTACCTGCGTATCGACATTAAGGCCCCAAAGTGTAAGGACTGATGACACAGAGTTTAAACCTGACATACGAATTACTAGCAGAAATCATCCAGATTGATAAGAAGTTTGGAGAGAATAAAACCTGCTCATTTTGGTTATACAACCCCTGAGGTCAGAGGGAGGTTGTTAAATAAAGTCATGAAATATTTGCAAGTTCAATGTTGGTAACTTTATGCAATTTTCGGTTTTTAAATATTGCTTAAATTATAAATTTATGCCAAGATATTCTATGTTTTGTCTGAAAGACCAATGAGATTATAACAACAACAAAACAGAAACAAATTAAGCATCTAGATGATACTGTATATGTACCCACTGATACTGTGATATGTGCCCACAATGGAATGCAACCCAGAGAGAAAATGAATAAGCAAAGCTACAGCAACAGCACAGATGTATCTTAGAACTATAATGTTGAGTGAAAAAAAAACAAATCCCAAAACTATGTATGGCATAACTCAATTTTTACGAAGTTCAAAAATACACAAACTGAACATAGGCAGTCTAAAAGGAAGCACACACATATACGTAAAGGAGCCGTGCAGGGATAATAAGTATAAAATCTAGGGATGCGGTGTGGGGGTGAGGGGACACTTCCCCTTCAGCCCAGAGGTTTGCTGAAAGATCAACTCACAAAAAGGCAGATTAACAGGAGAAAGAGGTTTATTTATCAGCTCATGGGGTGAATCACAGAGTGGTTACCCAATATCCCAGTGGGGTCCAGAAATGTATGTACCCTCCTTTTAGAGGCGAGGGGCAGATGAGGAATATAGGTAATTCTGTTTAGGAGCAATAAATAATTTCTAGGGAGGAATAATAGATACTTGGGAGAATGAATGGATTGGGGGAAAACAAATTGACTTATAAATGATTCTCTTTGCAAATTAAATGAACCTGAGAGACAGGTATTATATTTAAAATGATTTGGACCAGGTCTGGTTGCATTCTTGATCTTCTTTCCCACAATATATTCAATTAACAGGGAGGGGAGGGGAAGTTGGAATGTTCTTTTGATGGGTCCGTCTGGTTTATGCAGTTAGAGAGAGAGCCCCTTCCAAGGTCTGTTGATTGCTAAGGGCCTTCATTCAAAATTCTCTTTATACCGAGGAGTCATATTTTGGAGTGGAATTTTCTGAGCTGAGCTCCGTCAGTGGTTACCTTTTGTTTTGTTCCTTAAGGGCAAAGTGTTGAGTTTTTTCTTTTTTAACATTACCTATGATGTTAGCCATACATTTTTCATAGTTCCCCAGTATAAGTCTCTTTCTATTCTTAGTTTGTGAATATTTTTGTTCAGTGAGTTTTAAATTTTATCAAATGCTTTTTCTGCATAAAGTGAGTTGGTCATGAAATCTTTTCCTTTATTCTTTTACTGTAGTGAAATACACTGCCTTATTTTTAACATAAAAACAAGTCATGCATTCTTGAAAAGAAACACACTCTCACAATGTATTATCATTTTTATATATAGCTGAATTCAATTGGCTAATAATTTATCATAGATGTTAGAGTCTATGTTCATGAGGGATATCGACCTGTGGTTTGTGTTTGTTTGTTTGTTTTTACAACGTCCTTGTTTGGTTTTGGTATTGGGGTTACAGCAGCCTCACATTCTCAAGCATAGTTTGTATAAAATTGACTTTATGTCTTCCTTGCCTGTTTGGTATAATTTACTAGTGATGAAATCTTGCATGAAGTTTTCTTTGAGGGAAGATTTTTATTATCAGTTAAATTTAATTACATATATTTTAGACTATTCACATTTTCTGTTTCTTCTTGTGTCAGTTTTGGCAACTTTTGTCTTTCAAGGAATTTTCTACATCATTTAAGTTGTTAAATTTAATGACATAAATTTGCTCATAGTATTCCCTTGTTATCTTCATATCTGTAGTCTATAGTAATGTCTCTCCTTCTTTCTGGTATTAATAATTTGTGTTTTCTCTCATTATTGTTATCAGTCTAGCTAAAGGAGTATAAATTTATAAGTTACTTGTTAATAACTAGAGGTTTTTCAATTTTATTGATCTTTCAAAGAAAACTGCCTTTGATATTACTGATTTTTCTCTAGTTTGTGTCCATTTGGTATTTCACTAGTTTCTGGTCTTTTTATTTCCTTCAATCCACTTATTTTGGATTTAACTCAGTGTTTTTTTTCCCCAGTGCCTTACAATGGAAGCTTAGGTGATGGATTTTAAACCGCTCTTCTTTCTTAATATAAATATTTAGAGCTATAAATTTCCCTAAAAACCCTATTTTTCCTATGTTTACTATGTTGTCTTTTCCTTGATTATGCAGTTTGAATTATTTCTCTTATAATTTATTTTTTTACTCATGGGTTAGTTGGGAATACATGGAATTTTTTTGAAATATTTTAGGATTTTCCAGCTATCTTTTTGGTTTTGATTTCTAATTTAGTTCCACTGCATGAGAAAACATACTCTGTCTGATCCAATACTTTTATATTTACTAAGATTTGCTTTATGGCCCACTGTAGGGTCTATCTTGGTGAATGTTCCATATCCACTAGAAAGTACTGTGTATTACACTATGGTTGAGTATATTTCTATAAATGTCAATTAGGTTAAGTTCAATTATAGTATTGCTCATATATTCTATATTCTTTTTTATTGTGTATTATCTGCTTGATCTACCAATTATCAGAAGACAATTGCTAAAATTGCCAACTATAATTGCGCATTTGTTTATTTCTCTGTCATATTTTGCTTTATCTTTTTAAAATTATTTATGGTGATACTCCTTGTTTTGAAGTCTATTTTTTGATACAAATAGATTTACTTATACTTTCTTATGATTAATGGTTACATGGGTTATATTTAAGGTGTGTCTCTTGTAAGCAGTATATAATTGGGTCTGTAGTTTCATATTTTTTGAGAAAACTTTATCTCACAGGCCCTAAGAACATCAACAAAGATAAATTTCAATTTTAAAAAACAAAAAAAATACTGGCCTTCTTTTTCTACATCAGTATTTCTCAGTCAAGAGCTTCCACCAAACTTCATTAACACAATGAGGTAATATGCTAAGACTGGGTCCACATTTGACCAAAACAATAATCAACAATTACATGTATTTATGTCCAGCATGAATTGACATGAGCTATAGGATCTATTGTTTAACTGAAATGGTATATCAATAAAATGGAACAAGTATTCAATTCAGACTAGATGTATCAAATCAAAATATTTAGCCATTGGATAAAAATTATCAGCAGGTCAGCAAGATTGTTGTTGTATATGATTTTATATATTGTTGACTACTTTTCTAAATGTAATTGCTGCTTTGAAGGAATTTGAGACTTTTTTGTCATTTCAACTGCAAATTTATCTCAAGACATTGAGCTATATCCAAGGGTGAACAGACCACTCAATTGCAAATTCTGTTTTAACTCTCTCATAGCCACCACTGATAGACTCTCATGCAATTATTTCAAAAATATAACTGGGGTGAAGGCCATATACACCACAGACAGCAGTGATTTATTCTTTCCTAGTGGCCAGATTACATTATTGTGGCTTTTGTCCCATCTGAACACACAAAGGAATGTGTTCAGATGATGTTCCCATAAGCTATGACCTCGTCCAAACGCTGTTTGACTTAGTACAAGAAATTGGTCCTCCAGAGGCCTAAGTAGGGAAAGTGATGAGACAATCCCAAGTGAAGTGGATCATTGCAATGAACAAACTTCAGTGCCTAAACTCAGGAGAACATGTCTATCATTCGTGGCTCTTCTGGACAGGAAACTGAACAGCCAATATCATTGAAAATAAAGCTTCTGTGGGAAAATATATTAATGAAAATCATTGAGTCTTTGATAGTCCAAATGGAGGAATAAGTCATGAACTTTCTAAATAGAGGTTAAGGGTCATACAAGAGGGTATGAGGAAACAGTAGTGGTTGATGCCAGTGAATATTTATAATCTCCATCTGAGGTCTATGGATTCCTGTGGAAATCTAGCCAGACAATAGAGCACAGGCTTTGATTTCTTGTTCTGATGCTTCCTAAAATAGGCAGAAATCTCCTGGTTGGTGGCTGCTCAGGGCACCAAATATGCCCCAAACTTGATCCAAAATCTTCTGGCCCAGAACTCCTAGACTCCCAGGGTAAATATAGGAGAAGGATGTCACCTTTCATAATATTTTAAAGCAGATCTACTAGAAATAGGAGAAAAAGTTTCTCTCTTTCTTTCTCTCTTTCTTTCTTTCTTTCTTTCTTTCTTTCTTTCTTTCTCTCTCTCTCTCTCTCTCTCTCTCTTTCTATATATATATATATATATATATATATATATATATATATATATATGATTGAATGAGAACCTTGGTTCAGTAGTCTTTGGCTCCTAAAATTGAAAACTCAGTCTCAAACAAGTTTAGCTAAGTCATCTTAACTCAGTCTACTTTCTTTCAATAAATATCAGTAATTCAGAGCCAGTTCTAATACATGCCAGACTAAAGCTATATTTATGTAATATTACAATAGCCCATCAAGAAAAGAATGCATTTATTCAATTCATGAGAAGTTGAGATGCTATAACACTGGCAAATAACATGACACTTGGTTTTTCTTTTCATCTAAATTGATCTGCTAAACAGTCTGAAGAAGGCAGATCAAATACAGAAGAGAACAGAAGGGTGGAAATCAAGATTGGAACCAGCTTCCACTTTTCATTCCCTGAAACCCGTCCTCCACATGGCACTGCAAATGGTGCTTCACATCACGGGCAAGGGTGCCACCCCTGCTTAGCACCCTCACGGGAGTTCTCATTGCATTTGAACGTACAAAGGCTTTGCACCAGCTGTTTCCACTTTCATGAGAATGTACTTCCTGGGCTACTTAAGCCATTGGTTCCTCTCATCACTCAAGTCTCAATTCACATGTCACCTTCTCAAAGAGAAAGTCCTTGAAGTAGCACACCTTGACATTCTGTTGCAACCATATCATCTTAATTTAATTTTAGCTCTGTCTGGCATTATAGTATATTTATTTTTATTTCTATATTGTCTGTCTCCCGCATTCTAATGCAAGCTCCATGAAGGCAGGATCCTCACTGCCATGTTTCCTCAGCCTAGAACAGCACCTAACAAATGCTCAATAAGTGAGTTGATTAAAGCAATAAAATAATATTTTGATTCTATTCCCGGCTTTGTCACAAACTATATGACTGTAATCATATCAGTTTTCGTACCTGGCAGCGAGGGGAAATGTAACCTTTATCTGGGACTGCAGTAAGTCATTCCTTCTTCATCACCTGCCCCCAGGGTTCCCACAAAAAATTAGTGAGGAAATGAGGGAAAGAAGTTGCTTAGGAGAATAAGATTTTAAGAATAACACATGATGGATTGAATCACAGATATAAAATCAATTGGGGCAGGAAAAATAGCCTCCAGCTATTCATAATTTATTTGAATATATTTGCATACCTAAACAACTCCCATCAGCAGTGGAGTTGGCCAGTCTCACAAACAGCAAAAGGAGAGAGCTAGGATGTGCACTGGCACCTCCCACACCAGCACACAGAAATTAGACGGATGCCTTTCTCCAGCTGATTCATCCGCCCCCCAGTTTCGGCTCCACTTTGGGCAAGCAGCCTGCTGATTATAAAGTGATCTGATTGTGTTTGTTTTGCCTGTGGGGAGAGAATGTGCTGATCACAATACTCTGCATTTTCCAGTCCTTGTGACAATGGTCTGTCACTGTAAATTGCTAGATTTGTATTCTGGCATCTTTCTCGGTCTTGTGTGCTTTTTGGCTCCAGTGAGTCAGTCCCTCAGAGCCCCGTTACCCCCATCACTCAGAGGAGTGTTGGGGCTCAGAACACGACACCCCAAAGCATGGTGCTTTGCAGGCTGAGTACTTCGAACTATGGGAGATTGGAAGGCCTCAGAGGCCATCTGGCTCTTCCCGCGCCCTCCTGTCTCCCGCCCCGCCTTCTCCCCCGAAGTGAGTCATTCCTCTTCCCCAGGCTGGTCATAGAAACCGGAAGCCCTCCCGCAAAGCCAGCCTCAAAACCTAGAAAGGTCACTCTCTCCCCTCTCCCTGGAAGACCGTCCCTCCAGAGGGTCCTGCCCCACACCCGGGAGGAAGGGACGCTGTGCAGAGAGGCCAAGAAGAATCTGAGCAGCGGCCGGCTGGGCTCCCCCAGCCCGTTTTCCCACACAGCTGTGCACTCTTCCTTCATCAGATCTAAGCTTGAAAATAGACAGTTTCCCCGGTCTTCAGGTCTTCACTTCTGAAGGCTCCCGTGGCATATAAAACTTTGAGTAAGTGCGTTTGTTATGCTTTCCTCTTGCTAAGCTGTCTTTTGGGACAGCGGTATTTGCGGGGCCCTTACGATGTGTTGGGAAGGGCTCACACCCTGGCCCGCCTGCGGGAGCCAGCCTCTGGCCCCTGGAGCGGACGACGGGACCGGGCCCTGCTTACTTAGCCTGGGGTGGCTTGGCCTCGCTGGGACAGGGACGTCAACTCAGTTCTAGTGTGTCCATTAAGTGGCCCAAGTTTGTGCTTCAGGCACCAGCAAAGAGAAGAAACACAAAAAGAAAAAAAAAATGAAGCAATTTGACACTTTAAAATATGGAAAACAATTGTAATATCTTTGGAATTTTCTGCAACTCTTTTATAGTTTAGAAAAGTTTGCATTTGGAACGGGCAGAGTCGTGAAGAGTAGGGAAGGAAAGACTCCACCTACCTCTGGGGCTCAGGTCCACCGAAGATCCAAACCCAGACCCAGGGAGAGATCTCTGTGCACCCACTGAGCTCAGCGGCCTTTCTGACAGGAAGAACGACAGTGACTCGGAGCGACCCATCCTCACTCAGAGCTGGGACAGGAACCTACCGAGGCCTCGGACCCCACCTCTAGACCCTCTGGGACCTCTTCTCCCTCCTACCGACTGTCAACAGGGGCCTAAAATCCCTAAGGTAGCAACCGGCTCCCGTGTTCAGCGACTCAGGGAAAGAAGGAATCAAATGTTGCCCTCCATGGGTTCCTCTCAAGCTCACACCCAAGTGTCAGAAAAAATTCCACTTTCCTCTGCTCCTCCCTAGCCCTAGATTAAATCTTAACATCACTTGGGGACAGGGGAAAATCAGGGTTGAAAATACAGTCATGCACCACTTAATGGCAGGGAATGGTTCAGAGAAATGCAGTGTTAAGCGATTTTGTTGTTATGCTCTTACACAAACCTGGATGGGACAGCCTCCTACACACCAGGCTGCAAACCTGTATAGCGAGATACAGGAAAGGCACAGTAAAAGACATGGTACCCTGTATAGGGCACTCACCAGGAGGGAGCTTGCAAGACTGGCCGTCGCCGTGGGGGAGTCGCGAGTGAGCGGCGGGTGAAGGCAAAGGCCCAGGACGCGCTGCGCACTGCTGCAGGCTGCACACGCACCGCGCACGGCGCAGGCTACGCTACATTTATCACATATTACTTTTGTTTCTTCAGTAATAAATTAGCCTTAGCTTACTGTAACTTTTTCACTTTATAAACTTTTTAATTTTTTAACACTCTTGTAATAATACTCAGCTGAAAACACAAATACATACAGCTATAGAAAAATATTTTCTTTATATCCTTATTCTACAAGCTTTTCTCTATTGATTTTTTTTTTTTTTATGTTTTAGACTTTTTTGTTAAAAGCTAAGACAAACACACACATTAACCCAGGCCTACACAGGGTCAGAATCGTTGAAGTCACTGTCTTCCCCTCCACGTTTCGTCCCACTAGGTCTTGAGGGGCAAAAACACACATGGAACTGTCATCTCCTATGACAACATCTCCTATGTCATCCCCTACAACAACATCTCCTATGTCATCCCCTACGACAACATCTCCTATGTCATCTCCTACGACTACATCTCCCAGGTCATCCCCTATGACAACATCTCCTGTCATCTCCTACGACAACACCTCCTATGTCATCCCCTACGACAACATCTCCTGTCATCTCCTACGACAACATCTCCTGTCATCTCCTACGACAACATCTCCTATGTCATCCCCTACGACAACATCTCCCATGTCATCTCCTATGACAACGTCTCCTATGTCATCCCCTACAACAACATCTCCTATGTCATCTCCTATGACAACACCTCCTATGTCATCCCCTACGACAACATGTCCTATGCCATCCCCTACGACAACACGTCCTATGTCATCTCCTACGACAACATCTCCTATGTCATCTCCTACGACAACATCTTCTATGTCATCTCCTACGACAACATGTCCTATGTCATCTCCTACGACAACATCTCCTATGTCATCTCCTACGACAACATCTCCTATGTCATCTCCTACGACAACATCTCATATGTCATCTCCTATGACAACATCTCATATGTCATCTCCTATGACAACATGCCGCCTTCTGGAACACCTCCTGAAGGACTTGCCAGAGGCGGTTTTAAAAATAAGTAGAAGGAATATAAGTAAATAGCAATAAGAGGACGGCAAGTAAATACACAAGCCAGTAGCAGCCGTCGTTCCTTGTGGTGGTCGGGTGTGGCATGCGGCATGTGACTGCACGTGCAATGCTTGGTATGACGGGCAGCGCAGCAGGCTTGCTTCCAGCAGCACCACACACACATGTGAGGAATGCGTTGTGCCATGATGTCACTAGGCCATAGGAGGTTTTCAGCTCCATTATAACCTTGTGGGACCACCACTGACCAAGATGTCAATATATGGTACACGACTATATACATATTTTGTGGATTTTTAGGGCAGACTGCAGCTACGCAGTTGGGCTCCTGGTTTCGGTCTCCTAAGCTGCTTTTAGAGCAACCTGAGTGCCGACACCATTTGGAGGCCCTGCAGGGAACCCGCTGAAGGCAGCGCGATTAGCAATGGATCCAATTAGAGCAGCGAATCGATGCAGAAGTGCTTGGTGGCCCGGAGTATGCAGAGCGCCATGAGAGAGGTGTGAGTGGAAAAGAGCGAACGATACAGGGATGAGAAAGAGGAAACAAATCGCAGATGGAAGCACGAGGGGACCACCCCCCCTTCCCCACCCAGGATGTGGCAGCGGCTGTCGAGGGCTCAGGCGGTACTAGCGCCTGCCGGGCACTCAGACAACGCTTATTAACAGAATGGACAGGATCAATGGAATTGAACCATGAAACAGACCCATTGTTATTTATTCAGGAAAATGCTAATAACAGTCTCTTCAAGAAAAGAAAAACTTTAAATCTGGATCTTTTTGCTGAGTTTTCAGGACTATTTCTCCTAAATGAGTGACATACATGAAAGTCTCAAAGAAATATAACCTGGATCTTTTATTTTCCACTGGAACTGTGAGCTACTTGTCTTCAGGGTGCAAGCCAGTTAAGGGTAGAAGGAAACCGAAGGCTGCTGGCAAGATCCCTTTGGGGCTCAGTCTCCTAAGAGCACAGAGAACCACCTGTGGAGCCTGCTGGCCTTGGCCTTCCACACCAGGCAACCAAAGCATCTGGACAAAATTCTAAACTTTTGAGTAAGAGAGAGAACATCTTGAGAGAGACCCAGAAAACTCAACCCCCTTAATAAACTCTGTGCCTGTGTGTAATTATAATTCTTCAGAAGTGCATTTTCCTTCTGAAGTCAATGCATTTATCCATGAGAAAGATAGGCTGTGTGCACAGACCACACCAAAATAATCACTTCATTTGATGGTCAAAAAAATTAATATCTTTGCTTGATATTGACACCTATGATGTTCTCTAAGTGGGATTACTCCATGCTTGTCCTCATTACAAGCCTCAGTGATATCTCTTATCCCATTGAATTGCAATTATGAGTTTTCATTTCTGTCTTCTCTTAGTGATTGTCTTGGAAGGAGAGACCATGTCTCATTCATCTTTGAATCCTCAAAACCAAACAGAGTCTAGGCATGTAGAGGGCAGTTAGCAAGTGTTTGTAAAATGGAATGCCAGAAAATATGGAAGGAAATGAATGAATGAATGAATGAGTAGGAGTGTGTGCATGAAGGAATGAGTAACTAAGTGAGCCAGTGTGTGAAGCGGCTAACGCTGGCATGTAACACTTTTCAGTCTGGTGAATGTCTCCACCGAAGGCCATGGGGAAAACGGGAGATGAGTGAGGGGGAGGCTGCATTTGCTTCATTTTCACCTTTCGGACTCACCTGTCCTCCAAATTAGCCCACCCAACCTGGAGCTAAAGTTCTGTATTGTGAACTTAACCTTTTACATGTGTTCTCAGGGCTGTTCAGCCACAATCTGCCAAGGAAGGGCTGTGGGAACACAGCCAGAAAGGCTGTTATAACAAGATGTTGAGCTTTATTGTGCAAATACACTTCAGCACTCACCAAGTTGGAAAAAAAAAAGGAGAATTTCTGAGGCTCTGTCCAGGCAGCACATTCAAAATGCCAATTTGGCACCTGGCCACTTGATAAGAGCATGTGTTTAAGGGCCAAACTGACATTTCAGAGTAGCATTAAAATCTAATACACTTACATATATCTACATAGCTCTGATGGATGCCCCATTGCACTGCATTTTATTTTGAACCATGGGGCCTGGGCCCAGCCTTTACCAAAGGCCACCAGTGCTCCCCTGACACTTTCACAGAGGCCAGGATGTCTGCACCGCCAACGTGAGACACAGACTGCCACAAGAACAACATGCTTAGCTCATCAGGTTCACTCTAGAAGGGCCTGGTGAAGAAGGACATGGAACATCCAGGCTCTGCTCTCTTGCCATAGCCAGCATGCAAAGCATTCTGTCTCGTCTTATAGAATCATGGAGAAGCAAAACCTGAGCACTGCAAGAGCACATTCCTCTACCACCCACTTGCTTTGTAAAGTTCTTTGCACTTTCTAGGTACTCAATGAATATCCCTCAGTTTGTTGTTATTGCTATTTTCTCCTGTTTTGTGATGAGGATGTTCCTAACATTACTGTATTTGGACAGAATTTTTGTTTTAAAGATCAGCTTAAACCAACAGATTAGCAAAACTCAGCCTGATAAAGTCCAGCAAATGATAACCACTTCTCCAAGATTAGGAGGCATGTTTTTTGGAAGAGTGTTGAAAGTTGATTTGGGGAGGAAGGCAGGCAAATGCCTTCTACTAATATTTTGCATTCCCAGGGTTTTAGGTGCTGTTACTCAGATCTATCATTTCATTTACTCTTAACAAAATACCTATGAATTAGTTCAGATTCCCATCACTAAAATATGATTTATGCCTGTCCTTGGGCATAAGAGAATCTAGAAAATTGCCTATAAAATCTGTTTATAACCATTTATAAAGCATGAGTCAGGGAATTAGAGGAACGTTAAAGCTAAACAGGCCTTTGAGAACCAGTCAATGTCCCTCATTCTTGCACATGACACCCAGCGAGGTGAAATGACTCACCCAGTCATATAGCCAGCAAAGGTCAAAACCTGGACCTAATTCTAGACCGCTGGTCTTTGTACTTAAAGATAAAATGACCACTAAACAAAGTTGGAAAATGACAAGCCATTTTCCAGAACAACAGAGCTAAGCTGAAAGTTTGTCTTAGAGCAATTCCAGCTATATTCATTCAGTTGTTTGATGACACGTGGGCCGGTAGCCACTGTGCCACAAGTCCTTCCTGGTGTCCCAACCTGTATCTATCCAACACTCTCAAAAAAAACCTATGTTCTTTTTGCACACTAGACTTTTTTTTTTAGCTAGATGGTTTTCATTCTATTTTTAAATAGCTTTATTTGGAGTATATTTTACATATGATAATATTCACCCATTTCAAGTGTACAATTCAGGGATTTTTAGTAACTTTACTGAGAGGTACACCATCACCATAAATCAGTTTTAGAACATTTTAGTCTTCCCAATAAGCTCCCTCAGGCTCCTTCACATTTAATCCCCATTCCAACCCCTCAGGAAGGACTGGATGTTTCTAATCCAGCTATGGAAAGAAAGGAAAGGGAAACAGAAGCAGTGGATTTCTTACAGTGAAAGAGTTTTGACCTGCTATGTTCTCTCTCTCCAGAGGATATTTGTACCCACGAAGGCGATCTTGTCACCATGCCGGTCTATGTCTCAGAGGGTGGGGCGTGGGTTGCCCTAGCTGGGACAGTAACTCCCACTCAAGCTCCAAGACTCGGTGAGGCGCCCCTGCCCCCAAAGAGCTGGGAGGACAAGACTGCAACTCTCCTGCCTGCGTCCCTTCCCTCGCCCGTCTCCAGGTCTTCTTTGTTTATGTGGCCTGGGGTTGAGATCTAGACCCAGGAAAATTGCTCCCTACCCCTTTCTTGCTCACCTCAAGAACTGTTCCCCTTCCCATCCGGTGGGCTCAGCGCTCGCCTACCCTCTCCCGGGGAGAACGCCGTCTGTGGGCACCGAGCTTGCGGTGGGCTCTGCCCTGGCTGGTCCTGCCGGGGTCACTCTCACTTGCTCTGTCCATGCCCACCCCCACAGTACGCCATAATGACAGAGATCAGGACAACCACAGCCAAACACGTCACTCAACACATATTTTTATACAACCATTTAAAATACGCTGTCGGAGAATGTCTAACGACATAGAAAAATCTTTGCGATATCCTGTTAAGGGGAGAAAACGACACACAATTAAACATCCAGCATAAAACTAAACCATCTAAACCTCATTTGCATATGTGAGTCCACACGCGTGTTTATCGAGTATATCTAAACAATAAACACGGCAATATTAACAGAATGTTGGGGCTGTCTGCAAGGCGGAATTAGGGGTAATCTATATTGGTATATTTATGTTTTTCTGAATTTTTCAAACGTCTCCCAAAGAACAGAGATTACTGTCGTAATGGGGAAAAGAACAATAAACGTCACAATAAAAAGAACGAAAGCTCGGCTCCCTGGGCTGGAAGAGCGTCGTCTTCTGGTTTGCGGGGCGCAGGTGCTGTCAGCAGCGTCACCGTCACCGCGCGCTAAGCCCAGCGCGCAGGGCCCCTTCCCGCGCCCACCGTCCCGTCCGCCCACCTGGGAGGCTGCTCTGGGCCGGCGGGAGACAGGGATGGCGCAGACAGACGGTTTGGACGGAGTTCAGAGATGAGTTAGCAAATGATCAAGGGAGCAGGGAGGGCTGTTGCTGGCGAAGAGATGAAAGGATCTCCACTTTATAGCCCTGCTGAGCAGAGAAGGGGGGACTTGAAAACGCAGACCCAAAACATATGAAAATCCTGAGCAATAAAGCGCGAGCCGGGAGCCACGCAGAGCCTGGTGCACGTCGGTAATCGGGCGCTCGGCCGAACGCAAACGTGGAGCGCGAACGCCAGGCAGGCTGCAGCCGGCGCCCACCGCGAACTCAGTGGGAGCGGGGCGCAGGAGGGGAGCCCCGCGGGCGTTCGGCAGCACGAGATGCTGCCCTGCGCCCCGAGAGCTCCGGCTCGCACAGCAACCGCAGCCTCAGCTCCACATGTCTCCAGGCCAGGGGAGGCCCTCGGCCGGAGCCCGGATGCACCCGCCCTTGCACGGAGGCTCTGCTGCCCGACGCCCGCTGTGGCCCAGGGGCCTCTGCTCTGTGTCTTTCTCACGCCCACCCACCAGAAGGGTTCCGGAGCGGCCGCTGTTTCCAGCTGCCACTAAGTCACCCTGAGACGTGTAGCTGAGCAAAGATTGCTCTTCGCCTTCAATGAGCTTACTCAGGAATCATGAAGTCAAAAGGCTGGTGTTTCTTGGGTGTTGCTGGCAATGCTCCAGCTTGTCCTGAGAAACCCGGGGTCCCGAGGAGTATGAAGAGACAGGTGACCCAGGGAAGGCGAGGGCCCAAAGCAGGCCCACCTGACCGACTGGAAGTGTCACTCGGCTTCCCAGGCGAGCAGCAAATACCTATTACCATCACCGAAGGAGGAGAACTTAAAAATAAGCTTGGGAGGTTTGGAGCAAGAGAATTGTTTTATCAGATTTTTCTTTCCAGAAGATAATTCTGGTGATGTGAAGATTAAATGGAAAGGCAAGAAACAGATCAAGGGAGATCGTTAAGACTCTATCAGGAGGGCTGGTGAAGATGTAACGGCTTCAATGAAGCAGCGACAGAGAATTCGGGAAAGCAATGGGTGAAATGGCATCTCACCACAGACCCCAGGAAAGTTGACAGTGATGACATTGCTGGTGCCATGGCGTCTGGAATTACTGGTCGATGAGTACTGATTAAAATTAGTGCCTGGGAAATCAGAAAGGAAAAGCTGGGGCTTCAGAGAGTCGGTTTCATTTAGATATGTTGGTTTTACAGTCTGAGCAAAAATTGCTTGACTGCAGCAAGCAATTAGACATAGAGTTCTGGGCTGGGCGCAGTGACTGATGCCTATAATCCTAGCACTTTGGGAGGCCGAGGTGGGAGGATTGTTTGAAGGCAGGAGTTCAAGACCAGCCTGAGAAAGAGCCAGACCCAGTCTCTACTAAAAATAGAAAAATTAGCCAGGTGTGTTGGCGCATGTCTGCAGTCCCAGCTACTTGGGTGGCTGAGGCAGGAGGATCACTTGAGCCCAGGAGTTTGAGGTTGCTGTGAGCTATGATGACACTGATGACACTACTGCACTCTAGTCTAGGAGACAGAGTAAAACTCTATCTCAAAAAAAAAAAAAAATATATATATATATATACACATATATATATATGTAGTTCTGAAGCTCAAGGGAAAGTTTAGTTCTAACAGATGTGGATTATATGTCAATCCACACAAGAGTGGTAGGAAGGGAGATTACTCAGGGAAAGAATATACTAAGGCTGAAGGAGTGCTGGGAAGGAAACCTTGAAGAGGGTCAACTTCTAGTGGGATATATGTGGTATATGTAGCGCATTTGGAGGAAGAGCTGGCTACAATCCAGGAGTACTGAAGAGCTAAGCTGCAAAGAGAAGCCATAGAATTAATTCACTGCACTCCATATATACTCATGGAGCTCCCTCTGTGTGTCAAGTACTCTGTCCTTGTGGACATAAAGAAATGGATATAAAGTGGTCCCTGACATCAAAGTGCTCATGGTCTAAAAAAGACACATATGTAAGGAATCATTGTAGGCGTGTGACATGCCAGTGCTAACAGTGGCAAGAATTCGTCAGAACAAAGAAGGCAGTAGGAACTCAACTTGGGAGGAGGGGAAGAAAGGTGTTTTGAAGGATAAGTAAGAGTTGACCAGGTGAATGAGTAGGGGGAAAATATTTCAGAGCACTGGAACAGCACATGCTAAGACCACCCTATAGGTTAAGGGCATGAATAAGGTCTGGATGGATGGGTGCCAAGATATAAGTGTTGGATTCAGTGAATAAAATTTAATGGTGACTTGGTTTGCCTCAATGGTCTGGACCATTTCTGTATTATCTCCAAGCTGTTCCCATATGCAGTGTCAAACTGAAGCAAATTATTTTCTAGTCTTTCTAGAGCAGGGGTCTTCAACTTTGGCTGCATGCCAGAATCTCCTGGAGAGGTTTGGAAGCACAGGGTGCCTGGGCCTCACCCCAGATCATGAGATCAGAGTCTGGGTGAAGGGAGTTGTAGAAGTTGGCATTGGTGTCTTATAAATGCCCACGAGGTGACTCTGTGAGGTAGAGACCATTAGGTCTCAAACTGTAGTGGGTGTTGGCATCACCTGCCAGGCTAGTTACAACAGAGACCGCTGGCCCCCCACCCCTGGAGGGTCTGATCCAGTAAGCCTGGGAATGGGCCTGAGAGCTTGCATTTCCAACAAATTCTCAGGGGATTTTGAATTTTTAAAAGTGAGGTAATGAAGAAAGTAAGAGGTGCATAAAGTACCAATGCCACAAAAGAGCACCTTAGTATAGCAGCCGTGAGCAAACCAGAAATAATTTGCATTTCTTTCTCCTTACCCCTGGGTCATTTTCCTTGTGTCAGTTAATGACCACCAAAATAATTCCATGTAACAAACTTCCCCCAAACTCAGTGACTCTCTCAACCTCCTCCTTGGTCCAGGGGGCAAGCCTGGCAAAGTCTCCTCGTGTCAACAACGGAAACAAACAAACAAACAAAAAATGAAGGAAAAATATGCAAGGTCTCTTGATGCATAGACTCAGAAGTTGCACACCATGGCTTATGACTCCTTTTGGCTAAATGAAGCCACATTTTCAAATGTCATAGCAACTGTAAATTCACAGGGCAAAGCACAAAGACAGAGGGAGTATCAAAGGACCTGGAGCATCATGCAATCCACCCATTCCTCTCTTTACCAGGACATGTCTTATATTTTAACTTCAATTCAAAGTTCAATATCCTGCCTCTCAAACAGCTTCTAAGAAGAGCCTGTTGCTCTTGGATTTTGAAACAACCTTAATGATCCCAAAATCCTGTCTTGATTCCTGATAAATCACTTAATTGGAAATCAGTTTAAAAGATTTTTTTTCTTCTCCCTAGACAAGTATTTTAAGCAATTTTCTATGTGTCTTGAACACAAACACAGAAGTATACAAACAACATTTATAAAAATAATGGTACATTTAACACACGCTAGACAAGAATCTACTGTACAAAAATAAAGGATTGTTTTACCTTCCACAATGCCATTTTCTTTCTTTTCCTAAGTTTTGCTTCAACCCTGCAAGAGAGTTGAAGACAGCTGTGCGCCAAGGAATGGACAGAAGAAATGAATGGTGTTCTACTTCCTTCTTCGGTTGGGGTTATTCTTCCTACCGTCTTTCATCTTACTTGATGTTATGGGTTGAATCGTGTCCTCCAAAAAAGGTATGTTGAAATCCTTACCCCAGTACCTCAGAATGTGATCTTATTGAAAGCAGGTTCATTGCAAACGTAATTATTTAAGTTAAGAGGTCATCCCAGAGTAGGCCCTTCATTCCCACGTGACTGGCCTTCCTAGAAGACAAGCCAAAGATGCAGGGAGAGACTGCTGTGTGATGACAAGAGGCAGAGACTGGAGTGATGCACCTGCAGCCAAGGGACGCCAAGGTTGGCAGCCACCACCCAAAGCCAGGAAGAGGCAAAGAAGGATTCTACTTGGGGACTAACTCGTTGATTTAGGACTTCTGACCTCTAGAACTAGGATAGAGTCACTTCTGTTGTTCTAAGCCACACAGTTTGTGCTACTTCATTACAGCAGCCCCAGGAAACTTACATAATTGGGTACAAGAATTGAGTTTCTGGCTGTAGGTTCCAACAAGCCATCAAAGTCTTACTGGGAGTTGTACAGGTGCTGTAGGAAGAGGGGATTACGGCTTTGCCCCACTTGTCAGGGGCCTGCCAGGCACGGTGGGGCCCCACACAGTGAGAGCGCACAGAGAGGAGCCCTGTGCTGTACCCCAGCCGGCTGAGGCTGAGGGAAATGGCTATAAAGTCAGCCCAACCTCCACCCTTCTCTGCTCTGCGCTTTCTCCCAACGAACTGGAAGAATTAGGTATGCCATGGGCCAGGTAAAATGTATAGTTAAATTGAGGGGCTTAATAAGTAGATTCTCATAAATGAGGTTGACTCTTTGGGATCTACTATTCAAAGCTTCTTGCTTTGAGGTGTCCTGAGCTGTTTCATGCATTCATTCACTCACTGGACACATTTTCATTAATCACTTAATATGGGCCAGGCATTATTCTAAAAGCTGCGGAAAAAGCAGTGAACAGGAAAAATTAAGATCTCTGCTCTGATGGACCTTATAGGATGGTGGAAGAGACAGAAAACGAAGAAGATAAATATGTAAAATATATAGTATGTTCCACAGTAATCCAGCGCTAATGAGAGCTGGAAAGCCAGGAAGGCAGCGGGAAAAAGTAGGGGAAGGAGAGGGAGTGTGTTGGCATTTTGGATAAAGTGGCTGGGGAGGTCTGAGTGCAAAGGCATCTTTTGAGAAGAAACCGGAAGGAAAGCAGGCATGAGCTCTCAGGACGGAGGCAGGGCCCAGCAGAGCACGGCTAGGCTTGGAAAGGTGTGAAGGCCAGAGGCTTTAACCCCTGACACTAAAAAGGATTTGAGAGAACAAAAGAATAACTCGGGGGAGGAAAGCCATAAACATTAAATAATAAGTGAGGAAGAACAAGAAAAATAATTTTTTAAAAATCCAAGTAGTGATTCCTTAAGAAGGCTAATAAAATGGACAAACTTTTCAGCCAAAACCAAGGAAATAAATTTCCCAAGCAGGGTTAAGACAGGAAGTACACCTCAGCCACAAAGGACATTGAAAATATTTTACAAAATAGTTGTTAAAACTCTATGCTAATTATTCTGAAGTCTGAATAAAATGAATGGTTTTCTATAACAATGAAAGTCATTGAAATTGACTAACCAGGTAAAAAAGCTGAAAAATAAATAGAAAATGCCATCAAAACCTTCTCCAAATACAGATCAGACCAAGAAAACCTACAGATGTTGAGTTAATAGTATTGTAGTTTAAATAATAGTATTATCTATAGTTTAATATTATACAAAAATAAAATAAATCAACAATTAACATGAGTATTTACAATATATGAGGTGCACCATCTGGGGGATGGTCATGCTGGAAACTCAGACTTGTGGGGGGAGGGGGGAAAGGGCATTTATTGAAACCTTAAAATCTGTACCCCCATAATAAGCCAAAATAAAAAAAAATATATGAGAGAAAATGAAGTACTACACTTACTGTTTAAAAAATTAAATAACTAACAAATAAATTAATTCTTAAAAGAATATCTTACTACTGATAAATAGATAAAGAACATGGCTATAAATAGCAATATTTCATATTAAAATATTCAAGCTCATTAGTAACCACATAAAACCAACGAGCTATTTATCAATTAGAATTTTAATTAGAATATTCAGAATTTGTGTGGGGAAAGATTTATACCTTGCTGCTGGGTATGCAAAATGGTTTTGTCTTTCTGGAAGGTAGATAGATGCTCCATATGCAGCACTACAATGTGCATCTTCCTGACCCAGTAATTTCTATCCCAGAAATACACCGAAATACACAAAAATAGCAAAGATTTTGCCAAGCATAAAGGCTTAGATCCAAGGATGTTTTTCTATAAAAGCATTGCTTATGGTAGCAAAAAAATTCTTATAGGCATATGCCATAACTTTATAGTCAGCCATCAAATAATATTCTTTTTGAAGAACAATTCCTGTCATGAAAAAGTAAACTACAAAACAGCATGTCCAGCATGATTTCAATTTTTAGTTTTTGAAAGAAAGAAAAAGGGAGAAAACATGAAAGAGAGATTAGAGATAAAAAGAAAGTACTAGACACTTACCAAGCTATTAATCATATGTTGCCATTGGTAAGGTTATGGACAATTTTTAATTTTCCTCTTTTGCTTCTTCTGTTTTTTTTCAAAATTTTCTCCACAATGAACATGTGCTACTGTTATAACAAAAATAATAAATAAAACCAATAAAATTATTTTTTGTTTTAAAATGTGTGGACTAGTGTGTAGTACAGGAACAAGCCGTTTTTCAGCACCTGGAAGTAGAGTTTTCCAGTGTTATATGTTGTTCCAAAGGGCAAAAGGGCTTTCTTGCCCCTTCGCAGGGTGGGGGACAGGCGGGGACTCCCTTCCAAGGACAGGCCGCGCCCACCTTCGGCTTCCATCCAATTGAAGAGCTCTGTTTCTTCATCCTACCGCCTCCCTCATCTTTTTAAGAGATCTGGGAACTATTTTTTAAAATGCCAAATAAAACGCAATCCTTTCATTCGTTTTATTTTCCTGGGTCGTATGTAGTCTTCTGCTGGAACCAAAATCCAACCTACCATCAGATGTCTAATGAATAAGATTGTTTTAACTGAGTTATACCAAGTACAGCAATGAAAACTAATGCAGCATTTCTCCCACGCTGCAGGGGGAGGGTGAGCTCAAGGAGCTGTCTTGGGAATTATCCAGAAATCTCCCCAAAGCTGCAACCTGCAGGGAACCAGGCGTCAGAGTCTGGTGGCTGAACTCGCCCTCGCTCCGCGCTGCAAGAACCTCCCGGCGGCGAGGACCAGGCGCCAGGGAAATAGTCCCGGAGTTCGAGAGTTAGCACGGGGAACCCGCGTGATCACGTCCCTGCTCAAACAGTCACAGTCATGATGAGGAATAAAAGCAAATGGGACTTTAAGAGACGTTACTGCAGAAGAAAACCTCCTGGCAGCGCGGGGTTTGAGGAGCGCTAAGGAGCCTGCGGCAGGTGCGCTGCGCTCCTCCACCGCGCCGCGCTCCGGGTTGGCGCTGGGCTCGTCTGCGCGCAGGCACGCCCTTGCGGCTCTCGGAGAGCCAGGAGGCCACAAAACATTGAACAATTTTGCAAATGTCTTGGGATCAGCAAGAAGTCTTCAACTAGTTTTCAAGTGTTTTGAGATCCACTAAAATCCAACTGTGGTTTGTCCCGGAGAACTCTTTCCTTTAAATTGTGTATGCTTGTTTATTTTAAGGAAAACATAAGCTCGGTGTTTCTGGGTTCATTTACACTCCGCTCGTTAGGTGGGATTGTGAGCCTGCTCAGTGTCCGGTCGCCCCGTGGGATTCAGAGGAAGTTGCCTCTCCGCTGAGGAGGTGCATTTGGGAAGCGCGAAACAGAATCCAAAACTGCAAAAAGCCTTTGGCTCCGAGCTCTCTTCACGACCGAAGAAATTCGAGCAGAGTCTAAACCTGACAATCCTCCAGTGCGCCCCAGGTTCTTACACTGCATTTGTGTTTGAGTGTCAATGTTTCCCTCTTACCGTCTGGCTGAGACCCATAGGTTTGCTTGAACATGGAGCGGGTGTAAGAATTAGAATTGATCTCAGATAGATGGTCTTGGCTAGAGGAAGCTCTGCTAGGGAGTACACAGAGGTAAAAGGTTCAGCACATAAGCTTGGATAAGCCTAGCTGTCTTATCTAATTTTTATCCAGTGCTAAGCTACATGGCCTGAATGTTTAACTCTGGTAAATGTCAGTCATTCCACATTTATATCTTTGTTCCTGCTATGGGCACTGAACTACACTGGTTAGAAAGTTTAAGAAACAGGCTGGGTGTGGTGGCTCACGCCTGTAATCCTAGCACTCTGGGGAGCTGAGGCAGGAGGATCACTTGAGCTCAGGAGCTCAAGATCAATCTGAGCAAGAGCTAGAGCCCTGTCTCTACTAAAAATAGAAAAACCAGCCAAGCATCAGGGTACACACCTGTAGTCCCAGCTACTCGGGGACTGAGGCAGGAGGGGCATCACTTGAGTGGCGTGAGCTTGATGTTAGAGTTTGATGTTGCAGTGAGCTATGATGATGCCACTGCACTCTACCCAGGCGACAGAGAAAAACTCTGTCTCAAAAAAAGAAAAAAGAAAAGAAAAAGGAAGTTTATGAAGCAGATATAATGCATAGCTTTGGCAACCTTAGAAGGCAAAGTTTGTAAATGTGAAGCAATTAACATGTAATTAATTATGAATTGCATGGTTGTAAATTTCAAGGAATTCATGGGAGAGAGAAATCTGGTCAAACATCTGGCCTTAACTAGAATGAATAGGGGAAGGATGGGAGAGAGGTGGAGAGAGGGAGAGAGAGGTATCCAAGCAGGAAGAATATGAACGACAGGCTTGTGGTGGGACATGGCACAGCCTATGGTCAGATGAAGCCTACACTGGTTTGAGAGGAATGGAGGGTTCTCGTATTTGGGAACAGCAGAAAGTAAAATTAGAAAGCTTATTGAAGAAAGGCCTAATCAGGCAAGCAAATGTGTTTACCCTTGATGCAGATGGCCCTAGAGCACCACTGTTGGTTTGGTTTTTTTTGTTTTTTTTGTTTTTGAGACAGAGTCTCACTTTGTTGCCCAGGCTAGAGTGAGTGCCGTGGCGTCAGCCTAGCTCACAGCAACCTCAAACTCCTGGGCTCAAGCAATCCTGCTGCCTCAGCCTCCCAAGTAGCTGGGACTACAGGCATGCGCCACCATGCCCAGCTAATTTTTTCTATATATATTAGTTGGCCAATTAATTTCTTTCTTTTTATAGTAGAGATAGGGTCTCGCTCTTGCTCAGGCTGGTTTCAAACTCCTGACCTGAAGCAATCCGCCTGCCTCGGCCTCCCAGAGTGCTAGGATTACAGGCATGCGCCACCGCGCCCGGCCACCACTGTTGGTTTTTAAGCATGAGCAGGGAAAAAGATGTATCGAAGCGAAATTATTATGGAGACAGCATATAGGATGCACTAGACAAGGAATAGGCTGAGGTCAGGGAGCCCAGCTTGAGTAGCTGTTGGAAGGATTTAAGCACAAAGTGGGGAAGTCATGTGCACACAAAATGTTGGTGCCTCATCTCAGATAACCTTTTGAGATGTTTGTATTGGCTTATATATTAGGATGAACTGTACAAAATTGTTGTATTGGACCATCATTAATAGTCAGATATTGGCAGTTTCACATGCTTCAACTTAGTAATGAAAAAATTCAGAGGTATAGAGACTTCAGGTAGAACTTGATCCAGCAGCTCAGTGATGCCACCTAGATCCTAGTTCCTATGTCTTTCTCTCTCCTCTCTGCTTTTACCACATCTCCCCCAAAAGCTGGCTCCTCTCACATGGGGAGAGCAGCAAACTGCAGCTCCTTTGGAAAAAAGAGAAATGGCTTTCCCAAAAGTTCCTTGGCCTGAAATGAAATGTTCATCACTGAACCAAAGACAGCATCCAGACAATAGGGTGAGGGAATTGTACGAAGCCAACTGGGGCTTACCTCAGAGCTGAGGGTGGGTTCAATCTCACCTGAAGTCATATGGCTTTAAAATGTGAGGTTCCAATGCGGGGGGGAAGAGCAACAGATGCAGGAAAGCAACCCACGAGTGTCACCGGACTCCTGTGGCCACCTTCCCCGCTGCACTGCCACTCCCTGCAGCACTAGGAGACCCTCCAGCCGAGAGGGCTCTGCCAGATGCCACAGACCAGCTCGGTCTGGGAGCAGTGGTGGTAGGGAGAGATCAGGAGCAGGGAAGACAGACAAGGCTGAGGAACGCAGCCAGACAGTCCTGCTCTAAGAAATAGCAATCCGAGCCCTGAGGAACAGCAGGGAGGAACCCGCTCTGCGCCCAGCTCAGAGGCTTGTCTTACAGCCCTGCAGTTGAAGAGCTTTGGGTACAGTGGAGTTCAGAAATGGTCGGGGGCACATATGTGTACCGATTTCTCACTGATTCAAGGAAAGAGTTATTCAGATCACAGAAGGTCCCCATAATTATGTGGTCATTGACACGGACAAATAAAACAGTCCATAGAATTGCAGATCTTATGGACGGGTAGAATAGGATTCCCCATCTTGGCACTGATACTCGTTGGCACTGCGCCATGTTGCCATGTTGTCATGGTCCTTCAGATGGCACACAGTGGATCATCCCTCAAACTCTAGCGCAATCCTGCCAGACCTCCTTCTCAAGGCGTAACCAGTCCCAGAGCCCACTCTGTCTTGAGAAGATTGTTTTTGCCTCAGTTCATTACCGGATACTCTTTCTCATCGAAACTCATCTGCAGCGTTCCTGCGCATTAGCACAGCCTGCCAAGCTCTGCTGCAGTCCGTGCGGCAAGGCGCGTTCTGGATGAATCCGTGCCATCTGCCGCTTTAAAGATTTCATGGTGCCTGTTTGTCTGGACCATTTATTGGGGAAAAGTTAAACAAGAACAGCACCCACACCCGTCTCTGCGGAGAGTCGCTGTTTTCCACCCACTGGGCATCAAAGCTAATCTCCAGTGGCTTATAGCCATTCCCTCTGGTGCTGTATTTAGCTTCTTTCGATGCCATTGCACCTGCAGGTGTTACAGATTCTGCTTTTGTTTTTAGGTGCAACAGTCACAGGGCAGTCAATATAAAATAAGACAGGTGTTTGTATCATAAAACAAACCAATGGCCTTAGAAGAGAGTTGGTGGCTTCCTTTTTATTTTTCCCCCTGATTTATTCAAGTGCCCTAGCCCCACCAGGCACAATGCGCTCCACGAGGGGGACGGCTGGCTGGGCAAGACCAAAGAGAGCCATCAGCTGGACATTTATTTTATGATGACTCAACAGCTCGGCAATAAGTAATGAAAAATCAACTTTAACCACTCTTTCTAAATGTGCTGCAGCCGTGGCTAGTTTGCACTGCTTTCACGAGTGTGCAGATCGCAGGGCAGGCTTTTCCTCCAAATGCCCCAAGAGCAATTAAAGAGTAAATAGGGTTGACAGATGCTGGAACTGGCAAGCCAGCCAGGGAAACACTCATCTAACCAGATGTGTGGGCGGACTGAGAGCAATCTCAGCATCTGTAAAACTGAATAGATTAAGATCTGGAACGAGGGTGGGGGTGGTCAGGAGGTGGGAGGTGGAGGAAGATGAGAGGACGCTGAACTCAGCAAGTTTCCAGTTCACTCACCCTGCACTTGCCAACATCAAGCAAGAGTGTGTCTCGCTTAGAAGAGCATCTTATCTGTGATGCCAGTCCAAACATCACCATCTCTGCAAGGTGGCCCCTCATCCAGGAAGAATTCACTGTCATTTCTTGTAACTAAAGGCCTCAAGTTTACATCCTGCTAAGACATAGTCTGGCCCTACCAAATTCATTTATTTACTTATTTTTAAGATTGATGGAAACACTAGTACAGAAAGAAACCATCCTCCTAGTACCAAAGAAATGCAAAGTAAGGCAATAATATACCATCTTTCAACTGCTAGATACACTATGTTTTTTTAATGATAGCATTTGATGCCAGAAAGGGTGTGAGGTATATTGGTATAGCTTCTGAGAAACAATTTGGCAATACATATCAAGAGCTTCAAAAATAGGTCTTTTGCCCTCGTAATTCCAATTTCAAACACTATCCTGCAAAAGTAATCAAAGGTGCCGATCACAGTAATAGGATCCTAGTGAACAAGGAAAAAAATCTAAATTATTAAATATTTATGTTACATCCATATATTAGAATATTATGCAGCCCCCTACATTCTGTCTTGTCTGTCCTTACGTATGTTACTAAGGAATGGTAACTGAGTAAGCGGGACTCGTGCACACCAAGCGGCACGCACTGAGGAGCCTGGCATGCATGCATGCGTGTAGGAGTGTGCTGTTCAAAGTGAAAAGACATTTCTTTAAGCATTTATTTATTTTTCTAAGTTTTCTGAAATAAGAATGTGTTTCTTAAAAAAAATGTGATCACAAACATTTCCCTTCCTTGCTTTCTTGAAACAACAAAGATGTATTAAGCCAATAACTTACGCCCCCTTGAAAATATTTCATCAATCAAAACAAACCTGCAAGTGCTGCATCTCCCCACCCTGCCCTGCCAGACTTCCTCTAGGTGCCGATAGCAGGTAGGAGGCTCCTGGACCCTGGCGGGCTGTAGTTCCAGGTCTCAGCCCCTCCCACCCTGCATGTCACACTGCAGGCAAGCAGACATGACACTAAGACATGACACTCCTTGCCATTCTACCCAAGTCTATTCTAGTCTATTCTAGAAGTAGGTTTCCTTTTGGATGCATTCTAAGTGCCCTTGCCTTCTTTTTTTTTAAAGGGCACCTTTCATAATTCATAATTACAATTCAGCTTATTGGACACTTGGTTAAACCTCCAAGTCAGATTTTTCTGAAATAAATTACATGAGTTTCCTAAAATATATTTTATAAGGAACAAGCAGGATTCAGAGCAATTACGTTTCTGTCTTGACAGTATGCTTTCCTTACATGGCAATGAAATTGCACAGAGAGCTTTGTCCAAAAGTGGACTAGATGGCCCGGGGTGTTTGGGGGTGTCCCCGGTGTCTGGGCACATGGGCCCAGCAAGGAAGGGAGACGTGAACAGCAGAAGAGAGAACTGGAGAAGCGAGCGGGGAATTCAATGGGAGTTTCTGAGACTCTGAGAATTCCTTGTCAGACTCAGTCTCCACGTGGATGTCAGGCTTGTCAACCTCCCCCAGAACTTGCACCCCTGACACCCACTGAGCACCTGCTGTGCACTGGGCACCACGGCAAGGGGCGAGGCTGCCAGATGTGCTCATTGGGAAGCTACTGCTGCACTTAGCCTTCCAGAAAAATATCCACTGGCGAGTTTAATCTCAGAAAATGGGGTCAAACAAGGCAATATTAACCCTTCCCTTTTTAATGTTTACCTTAAAAACTGACGTAGCTATTAGATGAATGATGAGAAGCCCAAGTTAAAAGGAAAACTGTGTTTATTCTGTCCTTGCTATGTACCGGACTCTGGACTGGACACTTTATTTATGTTCCTATTACAGTGTGATTTTCCCTAGGCTCGGCGGTCTACAGATGAGTGGAGTGGCACTAACACTAACATCCCAGTGTCCCTAGGGCTAAGCACTTCCACTCCACATGAGAACTCTGGTTCTTACAAATAGTTACCCCTATCACTCGAAAATTTCTAAAAGTCTCCACAGTGGACCTTACCTGCTCCCCCACCCTGTTCTGGACGACCTCTCTCCTCGCTGCTGTCTCTGCAACTTCCGTCTCACCCCCATCCTCATAGGGCTCCTGGCGCCCTAACGGCCCGTCCGGGCAGCTTCTACCACTCTGCCCAGTCAGCTCCTCCCCCAGCCCCAAGGGCAGCTGTCTGCTGGTGACACTTGCCATCCTCACAGTGCCCCCTCGTCACTTCCAGACTATGAGAAAAACCTTCAAGTTATCTCTGATCACAACATATAGTTCTCATTTCAGTAATTAAAATCTCCAGGTCTAAGCAACAATTAAAATTCTGAATTTTTACAATAGAGTAGGTGCTATAGATAAATCTTGCTTCCACCAGCTCAGGCTGTTACAGGCTTTGAGGGCAGAAGCAGGTGGAGTTTTTCTCCAGTCTCCTAATTCCTTCCTCCCACTCAGCTCTCTCTGCTCTTCCAAGCTTGAATCAGGGAGGAAGAAGCCATAATGGGGACTGGAAGCCCTTTCCTGCCTGGCGCCAGCTGACGGCTGTTGCTTTCCTCTGGGCACAGAAAGTGCTTAAACCAGCTCTTTGCCTCCTGATTCTCTTTGTGGGTCCATAGGGTACAGATTCCCCGGGACAGGTATGGACACATTCTTCACCTGCCACCGATGGCTATTTGATGCCAGGCCAGCTTCCTTCCACTGAGACCCACTCTCCTCTCCAAGTGGCCCCTAAAGTTTCCCAGGATTCAGCCCAACAAAATACCTTCTCCACGTCATCTGGCAGCACTGCCATCTCACAAAGTAGGAAGTTTGGACGCAGGAATAACAAGAGGAGCTCCCACTTACTGAGGACCTACTATGTGCAAGGCACTGAGCCAAGATATTAACAGGCATCGGTTAGTTTACATAACAGCCAACACATGGTGCCAAGGCTATTGCTCTACCCATTTTAAAAAATGAAGAAATGGAAACTGGAAGAATGGAAGATCTCCGACTCCCAAGGCGGGCTCTGGCTTCAGTCTTCCTGACTGCCTGGTTTGGCAGAAAGGGAGCCAAATAATCTCTTTCTTCCTAAAGACAAAAAGGACTTTAGTCAAAGACAACACAGCATTAGAAATATTTTGCTATACTGCTATCTGGTTTATGCCAGGCGAAACAAGTTAACAAAAACTAAATCCTCAGGGATCTAGGAAACATTTATCCCAACCAAATTATTGTCCATTCAGATTTTTAGGGGATTATTTAGTTAATCATTCTGGCAGCCTTTCTAGGATACCGTGCATCTTAACACTGAATATACCGTGCAAGCCAAATTTAGGTTCTCCTTAAATAGCTGCCGTAGTGACGTGGCAATATCTACCCACGATGATGTTCAGCCTGAAACTCTCCCCATCACATCACATCAGAACATGGGGGGCCCAGCCTCTCTGAGCTCCATGCGGGCAGGAAACATGTCTTTACCCCACTGTTCTCAGCGCTTAGCATTGCACCTGGTATACAGTGAGTGACTAATTCATATCTGTTGAGTGCATGTTGAAAGAATGTGTACCAGTACTCTTAAAGAGAGTGATTTCTCAGGTCACCTTTCTCCCACTTCTGAGAGACCAGAAGACCAACATCAGGCTACAGGCAAAGGTCCCGGCCTTGACCTTGGGCCAGGTTTATTCATACGTTTTTAGAAATCCTCACTATGCCCTCTGAGAAGCTGTCCTTATGTGAAATGCTAAAATTGGTGCCATAATCAATCCGCCTGAGAGGTGTCTGACGACTGTTTAAGGTCCTGCAGGTAAATGGAGAGGACGGCCCTGGGCCCCACTCCTGGTCCCCGTGAGCTGCCAGGCCACGCCGCAGCCTGGGGCTGCCGGCCCTGCTCATAGACGCCGCAGACAGGGAGCCGGGCGGCCGTTTGAGCAGCAGCTGACAGGCTGCATGTGCGAAGTGAGACTCCCTGCTTCCCCCAAAACAGACAACACGGGCCCTGCTGCCTCTCACGGCATGGGTCACAGGATGACGAAATGTAACGAGTATATAATGTGGATCCAGCACCAGAAAAAGGACATTAGGTAAAACCCTAGGAAATCCAAGTAAAGAATGGACCTCAGTTAACAGTAACGATAACGTACCCATGGTGGTTCATTAAGTGTCAAAAACGTATCACACGGTGCAAGATGCTGATAATACGGGAAGCTGGGCATGGGGTGCGTGGAAGCTCTTTATACTATCTTTGCAGTTCCTCTGTAAATCAAAAACTGTTCTAAGAAACAGAGTGTGCGACCACACTCTGCTGGGAAGCAGCAGCCGACAGAGCCCGCAGCCTCCAGCCCCAGAGAGGAGCCGCGAGCCCCGCCCTTCCCTCCTTGCCCAGCCGGAGACTGAGACACGGGGCAGGGGACCCAGCACTCCCCAAGAGCATCCGTCTCACCTGCTAGGAGTAGAGAAGCATAGATATCCACTCCCCACTCCCCACCTCCCATCCCTGCAAGAATGAAAAGGCAAAACTCAGTACTTGGAAAAAAGTAGAAGCTGTGAAACAGCCAGACTTGTAAAAATCAATGTCGTTTCTGATTCTCAAAATAGGGGAATAAGGTGGTGATCCCACCGGGAAACCCTGCCAGGTCAAAACGCAGAGCTGACAGTCTGAGAACTCCCAGGTGTCCCCTCCTACAGTGCCGCATCCCGGTTCATCCCTGAAAGCTCAGAGGGTGAACTAGTCCCCTCAGGAGAACAGTGCACGCTGCACCAGGGGACAGCTCTGGGGTCTGGAAATGATAAAAGGGACAGAGAGGAGCCTGTGCTGTGTAGCGGGGCTTCCTTCAAAGACGATGTGGCACTTTCCAGAGTGCATGTGAAAAGCTCATCTTCCAAAACGGCATCAAAATGGCTCCTTAACTTGGCCGTGTTTAATCCCCCTAGGGTTCCTTAGAATGCAAATTAAAAGCTATAAGGTTTCAAATAAAGTTTATGTTTAGAATGCATTTTTTCAAAAACATTTTGCTCATTTTTGCCTTTTCTCCGTTGATATTGATTATTGGTTTTTGTCTTATTCACCAAGAAAAGAGAAAATCCCACTTTCCCTACAGCTCAGAAATGTGAAAGAGAACCGTAGGTGAGAAAGACCACTGTAAATCGTATGTTGATTTAAGCAAACTGTTGTGTGTAAACCCTTCTTCACTCAGAGCAACCTAAAGGTATACAGCAAAAGGCAATACGTTTCCATCCCCAATTGGGACAAGGGAAATGGGGGGAAAACTTAACAGATTATTAATACTAATATTTAGAAAATGGTAGAGAATCCACAAATGCCTTAGAGAATTTACGAGTGCCTAAAATCCTGCATTCTGGTTTGTTTAAATTACGACTTTTCTTTTCTCTTTTTTAATGTGCACAATGTTACCAGGCAGGAGAGACAGCTCCAGACCGTAATGGTTTACTGCGCTGTGCAGAAGGGAACGGCCTAAAGACAAAGCAGATGGCACCCTCCTGCAGGACCCGTGTAATTTCATGGCGCATTTTCTCTTCGTGGCTTCACTGAAATTCAAGCCCAGGGGCCAATTCTTTCTGGCAGGGGTCAGCCGGGCTCAGCAGGCAAGGGGGGACGCGGCAGGGAGGAGGGAGGATCTTAGCAACAGGCTGGGGCCCTGGGGGTGTCCTCTTCCTAGTGAGTGTCCACTTTATTTCCTCAACCAGTGACTTCCTTGGTGTCAACCCCACCAAAGCCCTCCATGGTCCCACCAGCCCCAGCTCTGCCTGGTCCGCAATCCACCTTCCCTCCATGTCAACTTCATTTGCAAACTTACTTTCTGAGTGGGGTCACACAAGTCAAAGGTCAGCGGCCAGTTTACAGACAGACGCCCTTTGGTCAGCACCTGGCCATTGAGCACGGCAGGGCTGTGCGCGGTTCCGTTTCCCCCGAGAGCAGGTGGGCGGGCCGCCGCTCTGTGCACGGCGGTAGCAGCGGGGAACAGGAGCTGAACCCCGAGAACACAGTTCTCCAAACACGGCGGGACCAGCAGCATCGGCACCGCCTGCGAGCTTGTTAGAAAGGGAAGTTCCCAGGCGCCACCCAGAGCTGCCGAATCCGAAACTCTGAGGGTGGCGTCCAGCAAGCTGTGTCCTCGCGGCCCTCCGGGGGACTCTGATGCCCGGAAGGTGAGAGCCACTGGCCTGGAATAACGCCACTTGTCTTCAGCTCAGGGCGGTAGAGACTCTCAGTCCAGACAGATTCAACTCCTCGGAAAAGGCCAATCTCCATCAGTGGATGGATGAGTGAGCAAAATGTGGTTACACAGACAATGGAATGTTACTTGGTCTTAAAAAGGAAAGAGTTTTTGACAACACCCTGCGACAGAGATGAGCCTTGAAGACGTCATGTTAAGTAAGCGAAGCCAGCCACAAAAGAACAAGTGCTTTCGATTCTACTTCCATGAGGTATCTGGAGTAGTTGAATTGGTAGGGACGAAAAGTAGACTCGAGGTTACCCGGGGCTTGGGAGAGAGAGGATGGGAAATTGTTGCTTAATGGATAACAGAGTTTTCGCTTTGGAAGATAAAGGACAGGTCTGGAGATGAATAGCAGGGGCGACTGCACGACATCGTGAGTGTATTTAATGCCACTGAAATATACACTTGAAAGTGGCTAAAAGGGTAAATGTTGTGCTATGTAGCTTTTACAGCAGTTGAAAACCAAAGCCCGTGGTGTCAGAAGGACGCGGGACTCCAGCCAGGGTGCCCCTCCCCGCCTCCCGAGACAGGGGCTGCGGCGGGGAGTTGCCAGGACAGGCTCGGGAGCAGGGCTCCTGCGGACAGAAGGGCGCCCGGAAAGGAGCATGTCACAGCCGGCGGACTGTCTCCGCGCGCTGCCCCCGCGCGTGTCCTGCGGTCCGGGCTCCAGCAAGGCGACAGGGAGCCGCACGGCGCCGGCGAGAGCCCTGCCTGGGCCTCAGGCGGCCGGCGGCCTCAGCCTCGGGAAGGGCCGGACGTGCCCAGCACGCCCACAGAAAGGCCGCCCTTCCTCTGGGGTAGACGGAGCACTCGTCAAAGGAGCCGCGTCTCTACGGGGCTGCCAGTGTGCGCGGCCACGCGCCGAGGAAGGGACGGCCGCCCCGGTGGTCCCGCACGCACAGAGAAGAGCCGGCCCACGCCGTGCTGCGCCTGCCTCTGAGCTCCTAGAAGGTTCCGCCCGGCCGCACACCACTAGAGCCCTCAACTGGCCAAGTGCAGGTTTTCTCCTGCCTTTTGCTCCGTAAGCAGGACATCCGGACGCGAGCACCTGCAGCGTCTCTACACGACCTGTCCGGGCGCCGACCCGCTCACCCACCTTCCCAGGCTCCGCCGAGCACGCGAGAAAGCGCCCACTTGGGAACACGACCCATAACCCAAAATAAGGAGCACGGCCCGAGGAATCGTGCCAGTGCCCCCCCTTTTCTGAAACCGATTTATGCCATAAAACAGTTTTCTTTAAAATAACCATTTTTGTATTTTCAATAAGATTTGACATGAGATTTTTGCAATGACAATAATCTGGTTATCAAAAAAAGGATCTGTGATATAAAAATAAAATGTTCTAATATTTCATAGTAAATTTAAAGAAGTAAAAACAGATTAAAAAATTCTGAAAAACATAATAAACCCACATGTGCTCATCATTCAACTTAGGAAATATTAATAGAATGTTCCCCAAACATGGACATCCTCTGCATGTCCCGCCAGACCATTTCTGTCGCCTTCTCCCCAGGTTTAACCCTCTGGTTACAATCTTACATTGTGATCACCCCAACTTTTAAACACTGAGATGTTAGGAAATAAATCTTTAGAACTTCAAGAAATACTTGCCAAGAAAATGGACAAGTACTTTTTCTAGTGTTTTCATATTTTATAGGGAACTTAAACCCATTCCCAAAGATTTTTAAAAGATGCTCCTTGACCAAATGGAATGTATTCCAGGAATGCAATGGATTTTCTATATTAGACACTCTATAAAACTTCATAATGCAAAAGATCTAAGTCCAAATGCTAATCATGAAAAATATCCATAAGAAATGTCATCAAATTTAACATCCATTTTTTATTAATGGAATGTCCACCACAAGTCACCAGTCAGAATATTCTTTTTTTTTTTTTTTGGTGAAACATGCATTTTGATAACATTATTTGACATAATTCAGAAGCATCAGTCAACACAATAAATAAGAGAAAGTAACAAGAAATATAGTCTTATTTGTGGATGGTAAACACCTAGAAAATCAAGGAGTTCATCAAAATTCATTAAAACTAGCAAGAATTCAGTAAAATGGGCAATGGTAAAAGCAATACACAAAATTTAACAATTTTACTACATTTCAACAATGACCAATTAGAAAGTATAGTTTTAAAATGTCTTCTTCAGTAACAACATTAAATGCCTACTAATAAGTTTTTAAAAATTACATGGTTTTATTGAGATATATTTCTAAAATGGAAACAAATATATAATCACGCCATGTAGCCAAAAGTAGGTCTTAGTGTTTTAATGTTGTCATCTCTCACCAAGCAATAGATAAGCTCATTGAAATCTCAATGGATTATTTTTAAATTTGACAAAATTATTCTAATGTGTATTTGGAAAACTACATATGTGAAATTAGCTAAGAATTTTCTTTATAGAGTAGGGAAGTGTGCAAGTCACATACTAAAATCTTCTAAGTTTATGACATTTAAAATAGAGTGTTACTAACAGTAAAATAGACAAATATTAATAGAACAAAAGAACCAAAAGTGAACTGAAGCATATACTGGGATTTAATATTTAAAATGCAACCTTGTATATCCATGGGGAAAAGATAGATTATTTAATAAATGATGTGAAAAAAATTGGCTAAGAATTTAGGAAATGATAAAGTTAAATCCCTGTCCCATATTTATACCCAAAATAAAATCCAACTGGCTTAACTATTTGAAGGTAAAATTGAGAAAAGAAAAATAGAAGAAGCAAACATTAGGAACTACGTGATCGTGACTTGGTGACGGCTGTTCTTGGAGTAAATGAAGTGGTTATCTTAGCACATGAAATTTTAAAAGAAAATGCCTTTGTGTCATAAATTACGATAAATAAGATTTCAGGGAAAATAACATTATTTGGGGGAAAAACTGCGATATTCATGCCTGACAAAAGCCAATGTTTTCAAGTTATAAAGAGATCTTAAAAATCAATTTAAAAGATAAAACATTCCGGTGGACTGGTGGGGCAAGGTGGCTCGTGCCTGTGATTCTAGCACTCTGGGAGGCTGAGACAGGAGGACCCTTTGAGCTCAGGAGTTCAAGAGCAGTCTGAGCAAAAGCGACACCCTGTCTCTACTAAAAGTAGAAAAAATGAGCCGGACGTGATAGGGTGCAACTGTAGTCCCAGCTACTTGGGAGGCTGGGGCAGGAGGATGGCTTGAGCCCAGGAGTTTGAGGTCGCTGTGAGCTAGGCTGACACCACGGCACTCTAGCCTGGGTGACAGAGCAAGACTCTGTCTCAAGAAAAAAAAAAAATCCAGTGGAAAGACGGACAAAAGATAAGAAGAGACATTTCACACACACACACACACACACACACACATACACACACATACACACACACAGATGTAACCTCCTTTAAACAAGTAATTTTCAACTTATTAGTAATCAAAATGCCTGTCAAAACCACAATGAAATACCATTTTTATCCTATCAAATTGGTAATGATTAAAAGAAAAGAGAACACCCAGTGTGGACAAGAGCATAACAGAAATTCATGTTCACTTGTAGCCAGTTGAGTACAAACTGCTACACATCCTTAAGTGTGTAACAAAAACCTCTTAAAGATACTCAGATCTTACAACATGCAATTCTACTTCCAGAACTTAATCTTAAAGAAATAATCAAGAGATGTCCACCTACACTCATGTTACTTAAATCAATGCTGGGATTTAAGAGTCAATGGACATTTCTGCAATAAAAGAGAGAAAGAACAAACGTGCAAGTGAATGAATATACGGGAATGCTCAGGCCTGGGTTGCTAATAGCACTAAATGCTGACTAAGGAAACAGGATGATAATAGCACAGTCATAGGACTGAAGACAGTGCAATCATTTTAGATGCTATTGTGGAATAACATTTAACCACCTGGAGGGAGGTTTCAGACATATTGCTTAGTGTATTTTAAAACACCGTATCAAGTAGCATCTGAACCGGTAGATGACAGCTAAACAGACGATGGATAAAGAGATGGGTAGCTACAGATACATAGAAATAGAGATGGCGACTTCACAGAGAAAGAGAGAAGGAAATGCCCCAAAATGCTCACAGCGGTTACTTCCGGGCGATGGGATTCAAATGTGAGATTGTAAAATTATTCACGTCTGAGTTTCTTTCGCCGTGTTTCTCCCCACATGGTGAAGACAACTGGTTCTGCTGCTGCGTCAGGAGCTCTCTTGGCCAGCAGAGAAGGAGGAGGCCAGGTCAACAGCAGGTTGAAAACAAGCAGGTCAGGATAAGATTGTCGAAATCTGGGATAGTCTTTGAGGAAAAAGGCAGAAACTGCCACAGCATGTGAAGCAGGCCCTGGGAACAGTTAGTGTTTCAAGGAACATTGCGGTTGCTTATTGACTCCTTTTGAAATAAGCAAATACACAATACATTGAAATTGTAGTTTTTCTAGTCACTCAAATTTTTTTTAAGATGCAATTTCAACATGAAATGCAAACGTACCTACATGGCAGGGGCTGCCTGCTGTTCACCAGAACCCGAGCCCCGTCCTCCATAAACACCCAGCCTCCGTGTCCCGCCTCCTCGAGGTCGGCGCGGCGTGTGGCTGGGCGCGGCCTCGGGCACAGAGTGATGGTGAAGTGTGGCTCTCGTGGACCTCACCCACAGAAATCTCCCCACATGCTCCGCCTTGCTCTGGTTTTCTTCCAGGTGACTGAGATGGCCACTCCCAAGGTGACACGGAAGCCACATGTCGAGGGTTGCTATGAAGAGCAGACCCCGCCCCCAGGACCAGAGCCCCTTCCTCTCACCTGCAACAAGTCTACAGCTCAGGGCTACGGGGGAGCAAGGAGCAGACTTCCGTCATGCTTAGCTGCAACGTACTTGAGTCTGCTTGTTGCACCAGGTGGGCCACCTTCCCGAGTACATCACCATATGCAGATTTTCAAGAAAACTATTCAGCAACCCTGCAATCTCCTCATCCATTTCAAGAATGTTAAAGGGTTAATATTCATATAATGGAAACAGGGAAGGAGGACTGTGGAGTGATTTCTCCGAAGGGAGGTGCTGCGGAGCTGTGGCGTGCATGGGGAGGGTTAGGGAGGTGTCCACACTCTCATCCTTAGCCTAGCAAGGGGTGCTTCCAGAAGACCCCTCGAGAGCTCTGAAACATGCACCCTGCAGCTGGAGACGGGAAGGCCCAGTTCCTGACTGACACTGGGGACAGTCACAGCAGGCTGTGGGATGCAGCCTCACTAGCCCCTGCACTCCAAGAGACAAGAGAAGGACCAACCAACTGCATTGGAGACAGCCAGAAGGGTGTAGCTGTACAGGATGGCCCAGAGGTTGTCCCAACATGGGGTGCATGGCCATTTGCAAGGGGACCTCAGCAGAGAGAAGCTGCATCTGGGTGCCAGGACCTGAGAAAGAGTTCTTAGCAGCCACCAGGAACAGACATGTGTCTACTCAGATCCAAAGAACTCAGGAAAGAGCAAGCCAGCAGGGAGCTCTGCAGAGCTTGGGAATGCCCCCACGACAGAATGAGTCATCTTTAAACACTGGCCAGGCAAGAAACATGCAGACGTGGTTTTACCACAGTGGCTTTCACTGTTACTGTATGACAGGCCTTGGGCACAGAGGCCACTGGCCTAATGAGGTAAAGAAAGGGAAGAAAAGAAGGAAAGAAGGAAGGAAAAAAGAAGAAAGGAAGGCTCACAGGCTGGCTCACTCCAAGAAATCCTCACCTCGCCACCGCAGATGTCCAGGCTGAAGCAGGTGCAGTGAAAGCAGACTTAACAATAAGTTAAATTTGAAGTTGTAAAATTGTTTTACATAGGAATGTACATTCTAATTTTTGAAAACAAACTGCACAGGGGCCTTAGAATGATATTTTTAGGACTTTGCATTATGTCAGTATAAACAGAAAAATTATGGGTGCCAGGGTTTTCATGAGTGGGGCAGGACATAAGGAAGAGAAATGCACCCATTGAAGCAAAGTTAAAGGGATGGCAGGAGACAAGAGACAAAGTTGCATTTCACTTATGTCAGTCACTCCAGTTCAACATACCAGTCACTGTGTGAAAATCATGAGTTAGATCTAGAATTGTCTCTTGAAAAACGCAGGGGCTAGGGGTGCTGATCGATAACATAAATAATCAACACGTATTTTGTGTGGTATACGTATTATATACGTATACTTATGTTATAATAAACTAAGCTAGAGAAGAGAAAATGTTATTTTAAAAAGCCATATGAAAGAGAAAATACATTTACAGTCCTGTCCTGTATTTATCAATTCTGTAAGTTTACACCATCTGTTTACAAGAAGAATTGTCTGTCTGAAATGGTGGCCCCCGCAGCTGCAGACCTCAGTCTATAGTGTGTGGCAAGCAAGTCAACTCTTCTTGTAGCAGCAAGACTGTTTCTGCCTCTTGGAAGCACTGCCAGCATCATGAGCAGCACTTCATGTGGGTCCCCTCGAGTCATTCCAGATTTTAAGGTATCATACTTAATAGGATGGAAAATACTCAAGAACCCCAAGAGATCACCCATTCTGCAATTTACTGGAGAGACAAACTGCTCGCTGGAGAAGATTAGCATCACCCACCTTTTAGGCAGATACTCCCAACACTTGCGCACATCTCAATAGTAAAAGGAGATGACTATGAAATTGTTACAGTAGTACATTATGTACTAAAGTTAACTTTATGCAGTTATGATTTAATGATTTAATGCTATATCTATATTAGGAAAAAAAGCTCCTAAAACTAGTGAGTTTAATCAATGTTGCAAGATACAAGGTCAATACACAAAAGTCAATTGTTTCTATATACTAGCCATGAACAATTGAAAATGAAATTGTGAAATAGTACTAATTGTAATAGCTTCTCCCAAAATGAAATACTTAGGTTTAAACTTAACAAAACATGTGTAGTATCTGTGTACTGAGTACTGCAACACCCCATAAAAGAAAGAAGAACTACGTCAATGGAGAGACACACGATGTTCATGGATCATAAGATTTAACCTAGTAATGATGTCAATTCTCCCCAAACTGATCTATAGTTTTAATGTCGATTCCATCAAAATCCAAGCAGAAGACCATCATGAATTATTGATATAGTAAAACAAAAACTAAATAAGGAAACATTAAATAATAACATATGAATATATCAATTGTGTAATAGGAGGATTTAATACATCCCCCAACTCAGCTCACGCAAGATCGGAGAGATGGGATATTGAATTCTACCTTCTGCTGTTCATAGAAAGAGAAGTGCCTTTCCTGAACACGACGTTAGGACACAAGAGGGGAAATGTGACTCCATGAGGATACCCATTGGGTAGCCTGTGTCCTCCCCACAGTTTACGTTCCCTCCACATGTGTCTGGGAGGGCTCCCAGGGCTCCCTAGCCGTGCTCAGGGCCAAGCTGGCTGCAGCCTTTTTGCTCTCTTGACACACCTGCAGATAATCTCCACTGTCCTGGGGTCCTAGCAAGAGACTCTGGGCTGGGCAGGGAAGATGTCACACCACACCCTGCAGGTGCCGAGGGCAGTAACCAAGAGCACACTCCGGAGCAGTTATTGAACCTTTCCCAAGTCATTGCAAACTCTGCCCCCAGAAGAAGACCAGAGTCTACTGCAGATGTTGAACTTAACCAGAGTTTGCAGATTTACGAATTAGCCAAAACTAAAATCTAAAATCAGAAGCCTCAACCAACCGTTTTATTTTTCATCACACTGAAATGACATGGTAATTTATCCTTTTTGGAAGTTTCACCGGTAGCTGTTTATTCATCTCACACTCTTTGTCTGGTATCAAAATATTTCATCAGAGTTTACCATAGGATATTTTAAACAACTCTTATCTGAACATCATTGTAAACTAAATTATGCAGCACACCCTGTATAGCATTCCAGGTTTAAAAAAGATCCATTTACTAACAGCCCTCTTGCACTACCTAGTCCCAAACACCAAATTCATTCTTTCTCTTACCTCTCTTTTTGACCAGTTTAATTTAAAGATCACTTCCAACAAATAGCCTTGAACCAAAGACCTCTACCTTAAAATACATTTTGCCATTTCTGCAAAATCATGCCCTATTTATTTAAATTCCTTAACTGTCTTATTTAATTCATTCTAGTATGTGTTTGGACTTGGTCACTTTCCTAAGCTCTTTGAGTCTAACAGGAATGTATCTTTTAAAGAGAGGTGGAGGGCCATCACATGGCGGTGACTAAATAGCATGTACTTCCCAGTAAGGGATCTGCCTGAGAAAGATAGTTTGCTTTTTATTTACTTTAACATTTTGCTGTCTGAGAGACCAAAAGGTGGTCTTAGGAGTAAGGTGGGAAGCAATGATCGCTTTTAAAAGTAACTAAAGAAAAAGCCAAAAAAAGAGAGGGAGGAGGAGGACAATGAGGATGAAGAGGAGGAGGAGGAAGAAGAAAGCACAGAAGAAATCATTCTACTCTTTTCATTCTTTCTGGTTGGTGTTCAGCCAAGAATCAAACAGAAGATGATTTCTCCTTATCAACTAAATATCAGGGTAGATATTCTCTATTGCATCACTGAGTCTATGGTACATGGTGCCAAAAAATAAATTACTCAATCAAGTTTGGTTTTCCAATCTCTCTCTCTCTCTCTCTGATATATATGATTTTAAACTACAAAGCAGACACTGTATTAAATTTCTCAACATGCTCTCCACTCCTCCCCCATTTTGGACTATCCATGATGCTTTAGGAAATAATTCCAGCTCCAGGAATGAGATGAGTATTGATTAACAAAAGGCAAACACAATAATCCCATCAGATTGTTCGAGGAGCCTGGACTGAAACCAATGAGGGCAGGGCATTCTCCTAGTAACCGTTACTGGTCCAGAGCAGACACATCGTGATGAGGTTGAAGGGAAGAATTTTATGTCATGGTTGGGGGAGGGGTTCTTTTTGCTTCTTCCATCATATCCTACAGCTTGTCAAGGAGCCAGCCTTGGACAGAGGCCATCATTACAGCAGCAAAACACAAAGGCCACGAGAACCTATTCCCTATTTCTAGACTTCCATTCACGTAAGCCATACATTTCTTATGATTTAGGCCAATTTGACTGGCATTTTCTGTTACTAGTAAAAGCACCCTAACTACTTGGTGCCAAAGTAAATGGTTACTTCTGCGTATTCAGTAGGGGAAAATGTCCATTGAGCCAAAATGGTCCAGTGTCAATTGCCTAAATAGTTCAGCAACATGGCGACTTGGGAATGTATTTTGAGCATTTAGGCACTGAGTCCAGGAAACATTGCTGTGCACAGGCTGAACTGGTACATCTACTTCTCTGGGCACTACCGACTCTCAGTTCGATGATCTGCATAGAGCTGACCCATTGGCCTGAATCCACCACTAATTGACCATAGTCGATATAGCTGTATGTCTTTGACTTACTTTTACCAACAGTAATAATAGAGATTATACAGAATGCAAGCTTCCTAATGAAAGGAGCAAGGCGACTACTCATTTATTATCGGTCCATTCCACCATTACCAATACCTTCTAAGGTTAAGCTTCTCCTTGTTAGTGTGTCGCTGTGGAAACATGGTAGATGCCTATGCCCTCGCTTAGTAATTTGCACCCTTGGTAAGCCAGCAGTGACTTACAGTGTAAAGTGTATTTTACAGGTGAACAGCTAAGTCACAGGGCTTAACCTACCCTGTGCTCTGGCTGTTCATGCCTACCTGCTCAACTCCAGCTAGACTGTCTGAACCCTGTCTTCGGGACGATGGGCTCTGTCCAGCTGAACTAGAAGGACACGCCCCTTGCAGTTCACGGCTTAGTCTCATAGATCTCACCCCACCAAACAGAAGCAAACCCTCTCCTTGTCGCTCTTCCTTAAGTCAGCTTTTGCCGTGTTACTTCCTCTCTCTAATCCTCTTTTTTTCATTCAGTCTTCATCTCCATGACTGCAGATTCAACTCAATTTGGCTAATACTTCTTGAGCACCCAAGTGAAGTTGGCATACAGTTGGCCACTTGTTGCCCTGTGCTAGGTGCTGAGATATTGGAGACAGACAGGTGTCACTTTCATCAGAGACTGTACATTAGTTATGAGGACACACACACAAAGATTTAAGTATGAAAAATGTTATATGAACAAGCGAAAAAGTATCATATCAAGTTTGATACACAGTAGGGGACAGAGAGAAGGCACAATGAAGAAATAGTAAGGGAAGGCCTCCTGGAGGAGGAAATGTTTGAGCTCAGTTTTAGAAAAAAAAGAAAAACCAACAAAGGGAGGGCTGAAAGAACCTCCCAAGCAGAAAAAACCGGTGAGCAAAGGTGTAGAGGCCAGACAGGAGGCCCACTCCAGGCTACCTGCAGGGCATGGACATGAGCGTCAGGAGGAAGGGGCGACATAAATAGGCAGAGGCTGGGTTGTGAGAAGTCTTGTGCATTGCTCTAAGCAATTCTGAAATTATCTTTAGAGAAATTTTGATTTAGTTAAAATATTTGTTAAGGTGATGCTAGCTGCTTAACCAAATGATTCATAAGTTTTCAGTGGATTAACACAACAAAAACGTATTTCTTACTCATGGTACAGTCCAGTGAGAGCATTGCTTGTTGGATGGCTTCCTTCTATGAAAGGATTTAGAGACTCAGACTCCATAAACCTTGTGAATCCGTCATCTTCACTGGTAACTCCTAGGGGTTGCTGTTGCTGGGGAAAGAGCTTGCCTGGGAAAACAGAGCAGTAATTCACACACACACACACACACACACACACACACACACACACACACACCCCTTCTGTTCATACCTTATTGGCAAGAACTAATCACAAGGCGCAACTTAAACGCAAGGTGGGGGTACTGGGCTATGTGCTTCTGGCTCTGCCAGTAGCAACTTCTCTGTAACAACTCAATGCTGGGAAAGAAAAACACCCCCTTTCGGTGGTTGGTTATATGTCTCTTACATGAGCAAGGAAGCAACAGGATTAGGTTAGCATTTTAGAAAGCCCATTCTGATTGCAGGATGGAGAATGGGTTGAAGACAAGAAGAGGAAAAATAGAGAGCAGCGAAGAAGCTGTGGCTCCCATACAGGTGAAAAATGACAGAGGTCACCTGCTGAGAGGTGACTCAGGAGTAGCAGGGATGCAGGAGAGGAGAAGGAATCAAGAAACACTTAGAGATGGCATCACCAGAACTTGGTTCCAAAATTAGGATAGATATATTCAGAGTGAGGGACAGAGGAAAGTGTGGATTGACTTTCTAACTTGAGATATGATAACCTGTTTGGCACAGGCACCAAACTGAGGAGTATAGGAGCAAGAGCTAGTTGGAAGCAGCTATTTGTTCATGATGAACAAAACTTGAAGTTATCTGGTAGAATATATCTGTACACAGATTAAAGAGGCATTTTGTAAACATAGGCCTGGAAGTCAGGGGGAAAGCCTGGGTTGGAGATGGGGATATAGGTTTGGAATTATAGGTATGGAATTTATTCCATGGAACCCCTGAGAGCTGAAACCTGGGAGGTAGCCGGCCGCTTGTTGCCCTAGAGCCCTCATTCTTTCTCTGGCATCTGCTATTTTCCTTTCAAACAACCAGTCTCTGGCTCATTATTAAATTATCTGTCTTCCCCAAAACTCACATTTTTTCCTAACTGCATGATTAGACTTTTTATGATTTTTCTCCTTAAGCATAAAAATACCATATGATTATTACAGAAAATTTTTGAACTTCCAGTCAAGATGCAGGACCAAGCAAGCTCAGCATTTCCCTCCCTCAGCTCCATCATTCAAAACACATGCATTCACGAAAACTATGTTAATTAAAGGACATGTATTTGCATTTAAAAATAGGAAATTTTCCGAGTCTAGAATTAAAGAGGGAGCACACCCAACCCCTGGATTGGATCAATGCCTTGGGAGAAGGAGTTTGACTTCCCTGTGGAGCAAAGGCACAGTGCATAGCTGAAGTATGGACAGAACTTCCTCATTCCTAGAGGCAGAAGAGATAAATCTCTACCCACTGTCCTGGGGGCTGGACCTGGAAGTGAGCCACACCCCATACAATGGGGTAACCTGTCAGAAACAGAGTAACCTGTGAGAAATTAGTGCCCTGACCTCTGCTATGCATTGGTCCCCACTAATCTGAACTCCCACTGTGCACCACGAAACAGAGCCCAGGGTAGAGAAACAACTGAAATACAAGTGGATCTAGTGACCTTCCCAAGGCTGAGGCACAGACAATTTCTTAACAGCTCTCTGTCCTCAACCCAGGATATCTTTTTAATCTAGTCCATGGGCTGGAATTCTACAGAAGATGAGCTCACAGTCAAAAATTACAAAACACAAGAAAACATTCAGGCCTGTAAAATAGCAGATGATAAACCAAAAAATACACTCAAGGAACTATAAAAAAATTCAAGCTGAATATTAAATGAATATGTTAACATTGATAAAAGAAATGGAAATAAAGGAAAGAAGTGAATCTTCTATTCAATGGTAAGATATAATCATTTGAAAAATCATTTTAAAAGAAGCATGTAGAAATTTTGCAAATAAAAAATATAACCACCATAATATAAAGCTCAATTGAATTTTACCTAATAGAATATAATGCCCATGAGGGCAGAGCTTTGGGTTTTGTCTGTTTTGTTTATTGTTTAACACTAGCACTTAGAATAGTACCTGACACATAATATGCAATCAATATGTATTTTTAATGAAAAAATAAATCAGTATGTTACATAGAAGTATTTGCAGAAGAAATTAGTGAATTGGAAGATAGAACTAAATAAATCACAGAGAAAACATACAAAGAGATAAGACATTAAAAGAATTAGAAGAAGGGAGGAGAGTTGAGAGACCTGGATGAGAGAAATCAATATCTATTTTCCAACATTCACTAATAGGGATTCTAGAATAATAGTATTTAAAATGTATAAAGAACTCCTTTAAAAAAATAACAAAAGATAAACAAGCAAAGAGAAAAATGGGCGGGCTATTAAGAAGCAATCTACTAAAAAGACCTAAAGGGTAATTAACATATGAAAAATGCTCGAGTCCATTGGGAATCAGAAAAATTCCATAGAAAACAACTATTAGAGCTGGGTGTGGTGGTGTGGACCTATAGTCCTAGCTACTCTGGAGGTAAAAGAAAAAGAATTTCTTAAGTCTAGAGTTTGAGGTCCAGACTGGGCAACATAGTGAGACCCCATCTCTAAATTAATTAGTTAATTAATTAATTAAATAAATAAAAGAAAACAATAATTATATACCATATCTTATCCATCAGATTAGAAATAATTAAATAACGTAATCACATTAGGTGTGAGAAGACGGCAACTTTTATATAATGCACGTAGGACCATAATTTGGAACAATTAATTCTGACATAACTAATCTAGTTAAAGATATGCACCCTACAGCACAAAAAATTGGTTTCTAGTTTCTACCCTAGAGAACTTCTCACATATGTGTCCAAGGTAACAGATACTCATTGCCACATTGTGTGTGTAAACAGGCCAACTGCTCCTCAGTGAGGGAATGGCAATGAAACGGTGGTTTATCACACCATGCTATTATTATGCAGCATGTAAAATAAATTAACTAGTGAAAACATTGCAACTAGGACAGGTATATCATGATACAAAACAATGCCATGTATACATTGTTGAAGGGGATGTACATATGTGATAAACTTTAGTTCACATATTAAAGTCAGAGAATCTCTGATTTAATAAAGAAAAAAATGAGTATTATGCTATTTGCAATAGACATTAAAAACTACACCTGAAGTTCTACAATAAAAGAATGGAAAACTATACCAGGCAAATAGAAATAAATAAAACAATAAATAAACAAACAACAGCAAAGCCCACCAACAACAAAACAGAAAAAAAATATGCAAAAGAAAAAGAAATTGATGTAGCAATAATAACATCAACTAAAACAGAAAGCAAAGTCAAACTAAAAATCATGGAATGGAAAACGAAAGCATATATAATTCCACATGCTGGAAATAATCACTAATATTACTTGTGTATATTTTTCTAAAATTGAAATTCTATTAAACATGTTTTATTCATTGTTTTTATTTATTGATATATAAGAATTTCATCATTCCTAGACATTCTTCAATACTACGATGTCTAATATTTTCCACCATATAGATGGTTTATAATTTATTATTTTTTGTTGTTGGACATAAGGTCCTTTCTTATTTTTTGCCAGTATAAATAACACCGTAATGAACACTGTTCTGTATAAGTCTGTGTATAGCCTTCTGTATGGTTTTAAATTTGACTTTAACAAAGAGTTTAAGGAGCTGACTATACATGGGTGGAAATTATTTCTGCCCTGGCATCTTCAGATTAACACTGTGGTGACTGGTATGAAAGCGTCTGGAGTGTTTACAGTGAGGATTAGCTTGATTAAACGGAGGGTGATGCCCAGAAGGAGCAGGAGGGGTCATCGTGGCCCTGTCTCCCAACAGCTGATGGGACGTTGCCTTGTCCCAGCTGCCGAGCCAAGGTCTCTGCAGATACGGATGGAAAGACGGGAGCCTGTCCTCACACAGCAGCCTGTGCGCCCCTCAGAAGGCAGCACGCAAACAGGGAGAGCAGCGCAATGCAACAATCGCTGTAAAGGCACTGCCAAATCAATGTGACCTTGGCAGCCAAGTGTGGTGGCTCACGCCTGTTGTCTCAGCACCTTAGGAGGCTGAGGCAGGAGGATCACTTGAGGCCAGGAGTTCAAGACCAACCTTGGTAACATAGTGAGATGCCATCTCTATGAAAAAATTCAACCACTTCGATATGGTGCTCACCAGCCACGACACCTGGCCCACAGCGGGACTCGCAGTCCGCACGGTGGTCCGCGCTGTGCACTGACGACGTCCGTCTTGCTCTTGTGTGATGAGGAAAGCTCGAAAGCCCTGAGAGCTTGTTTTACTTCACAGGCAGCTTTCCTTGTCATGTAAATCAGAATAGGTACCATACACATATATGTTTTCATTACGTTATCTTTAAATGTTCACAATTTTATTTTGATAAATGAAAAATTAGAAAAGTCATATCACGGCTGTCGGCTAAAGTCGACGCTCGGCTGTGCGTGTTCATCTGTGGCTGTCGCTACCGTCGACGCTCGTACCGAAGTGGTTAAAAATTAGCTGGCCATGATGATGTGCTCCTGTGGTCCCAGCTACTCTGGAGGCTGAGGCAGGAGGATCCCTTGAGCCCAGGAGTTCGAGGCTGCGGTGAGCTTTGATAGTGCCACTGCACTCTGGAAGCCTGGGTGACAGAGTGAGACCCTGACTCTAAAACAAACAAAAACAAATGGACCATGGCTTTTCAGCCCTCCATTTATTTTTCATTTTTCTTAATAAATCAAGAGTAGAAGTTATATAATTAAATTGTTGGTGGTACTGATTAATAAATATTGAACACTAAATATCTGAGTACCCCTTATCATATATTGTAGTCTCTAGAAGCGCTCTTTCCATTTAAATGCCCCTGGGACGGCGATGGCTTCTCCAGTAGCCTACTGTGTGCCTAGCCTCTGGCCTCTGGCCTGTGCTGTCAGTCAGTCCCTGCGCAGGTTTGGCCTGTCCTCGCCCTCCTCTCCTGAGAGTAGCCACGCCCCGCTGATGTGCCCCATCAGTTGCTTGGACATTCACTTGCAGTTGTAGCATGCACAATTTCATGTTTCTTGGGTAAAGACTTAAAGTGGAATTGTTGGGCTGTATGATAAGTGTATGTTTCTAAGAACTGCCAACCGCGATCCCAAGTGGCCGTGCCATTTTGCATTCTCACAACTAATGTGTATAGCAAATGCCCCAGTGGCTCCTAGTGGCTCCGTAAACTCATCAACACTGTTCCAACAGTCTGTTGAAAGCTTCGAGACAAGCCACTTCTCAAAAGCTTCAGGTATAATTGGATCTCTGTCCTCTACATAGCTGCGTGGCTTCAAGAAGTGCTTCACAGACTCTAGGTATCAGGAAAAATGACTGGATTATCTTGAAGCTTCCTTTTGCTCTCCAGAGACTATGACTGCAATCTCCATTTCTTCATTTACGTGACAGGCACATGCCGGGGTACACAGAGACACAGTCATAGAACGTAAAAACCCGAAGGGACATTGGGATCTCATCCTGCTCCTGCACATACTCAGGTACCAAAAGTTGAGCACAGCCAACAACACACAACCGTTTAATGGCATAGATGCAGCTAATCCCAGAGTTCCTGGCTTTAACGTAACTATTGACGTAAGAGTTTGAGAAACTGACATATGTTCCTGTACTGACTTCAGTGGAAACCCCGTGGGAATGAGAGTGGAGCAACATAATTTTGTTTGTTTTGTTTTTCACCAAAGAAGGGCATGTTCATCTGCACCCCAGGTACCCACGTGAGCAGCAGAGGGCAGGGTCCAGGTCGTGAGCCGCGTGCGTCTAGGAGCAGGTGAGTTCCTGTTAAGACACAAACCCAGCGGCCTCAGCCCGGGCAGCCTGTTCACAGAGCTGGGACTGCTATAAACATTGCCAAGCAAATTACATTTGCACTCCAGTCTCTAGAATGAGTTCTGTAAACTGACAAGTACTTAGAGGCCAGGGTCTATCCCTCCGTAATTACGGCAGGCCGTTCCCATGGGCGTTAATGTTTATAGAAGGCTAGTTAACCTTGCACGGGATCTGGGAGCACAGGGCGTGTGTGCCATTCAGCTGCAGAGCTGAAGAATGCATTTCCATGCCTGCACCATGTGCACTGACGCAGAGGGGACAATCGTGGCTTGTTCTCCAGGCCAGAGCAAGGCCCGGACCTGGCTTGTGTAGCCTCCAGGCTGTTGATTGCTCAACCAAGGCCTGGAGCTTCACTTTCCCTGAACAACCCCAATTTAATGGACTGTGATTATTGGTCTTACACTGTAACTCGGTGGTGTTACTTGAGCAAACCATGTAGTTACACGTTTGTTTGTAACTTTTCAAGACCCCTTGGGAAAGAAGGGTCCATTGTAAACCTTTGAAACAGAACCCAGACGTGCTGAGAGCCTTGGCAATTGTTTCAAGTAACACGAAACCACTTTTCATCCTGTACTGAGGGGGCGGCAAAGAAGGGTAAGATATGGTGCTTTGGTTCCAAAAGTTTATAATCTATACTTTTTGGATAGACAAGGAAGGCACACACGAAACCTTCCATAAAACTCAGGACAGTATATGCTACATCTTAGCTGGAGAGTGTGTAGGTGAATCCATTGGAGATTCAGAAGTGGGCGAGATTGCTGTGGCCTGGCCACATGGAAGGAAACATCCAGAAAAAGATGGGATTTGAAATGGCCCTTGACGGATGCTAGGGTTTTAGAAGAGAGTGAATCAGGGCGTGGAAACCTGTACGTGACATTCAGGTCAGCGGGAAAAGACCAGCCTGACTAATGCGGACCACAGCACTGAGGCCAGGCCGGGAACACCCGGGGCCTCACCCGGATTGTGAAAGCCCCTGACAGCCAGCAGACTGGGCATGGGAAGGAGACGTGTGGACAGCCACATTTTGTTCCTTTGTTCAGAACCCTCCAGTGCCTTCCTAACCCAGAGTTAAAGACCGAAGTCCTGACAGTGGCACTACGCACTCTGCCCTCTGCCCCAGTGCTTCATTGATCTAAACATCTGCTACTTTCTTCTTGCTCGCTCCACTCCAGCTAACTTGCTTTCTTAATCTTAGAACACTGGAGACAAGGTCCTGTCTTGGCACTTTTGCATTTTCTGTTCCCTCTGCCCGAAATGTTCTTCCCGCTGGTGTCTCTGTCTCTGCCTCTGTGTGTCCCTGAGCGCCCCTGGTCATGGACCCTCCCCTAAAGGCTCACCTTTGGCTCCTTCTTTCCTCTTTCTCAGGTTTGTTGTTTCATTTCACCATCTACCCTCACATGTGTATGTGCGTGCACACACATGCATTTGTAAGTATTCACACATGTATGCACACGTATATGTGTGATGCATACATACATAATTATGGACTTCCTTTATTGTCTCTCCTCTCCAGAGTGCAAATCCACGAAGACCTGGAATGCTGTCTATTTTGTTCACTGATGCATCCCCAGCACCTAAAATGACGCCCAGGCAGTCATAAATACTTGCCAAATGAACAAATGAGCCGGTGGTTTTTAAGAGCACTGATCCGTTAAAGAGCTGTTTTTGGTGCACCAGGCAACACATACGGCAGGATGCAGAATGCACAGTGCGTGAAGGAGGCTGCAGGAAGACATGGGATTTCACAGCCCACCCTCAGGGGACAGGTTAGAGCAAGTCTTAGGGCTCCTTTGCCGCAAGCAACAGGAATTAAACCTGCCTTAGGCTAATGGTAATTTACTGGGAAGGGTCAGGAGCTCAGAGAACTGATGAGAGGCCAGAAGACCAGGCTAGGAAATGGAGCAGAAGGAAGCGGGACTGGGGACGACATCCTCTGCGCACAGCAGAGTGGGCGGGAGGCCGCTGCTGAGTGGATAGAGCACCAACTGTTTTCAATTTCCTGGTTCCCCTACTCCAGAATTAAATTCTATCAAGCGAGTATCTGATTGGCCTAGCCTGGGTCACATGCTTGCCTTTGTCACCTGTTGTAAAGACTTAATTGTGTTTTGGTGGTTCAGCACCCACTGCCTCTTCCTAATATTATCACCAGGGTTTTTGTTGAGCAACTTTTTCTCCACTAGGTAGAGTCTTGGAGGATTGTAATCAGGAATTTCTCTCTCCTCTGCCAAGGAGCTGAGCTTCTTTTTTCTTTGTATGCTTTTACTCAGAAGGTATAACTTTGGGAACTGAACAAAGAGATCTTATTATAGCAATCTTTTAAGAGCTTAACCTAATGTAAACAACTTTGAAGCATTTAAGACATTACAGTTTATAAAACACTCCCTCATATATTGCCTCAATTGAATCACAACATTTCCCCCAGGTAGGTGGGCAGATGTTGTCCTCATCCTATAGACGAGGGAACCTCAGCTAGGAGAGTTCATGCAATTTATTCAAACCTGTAATGCAAGGACTGTTTTAGTATGAAATTTTGTTATGGTGAAAGTTCTCGTTATGTATTAAGCACTGTTATATAGATTACATGTGTTAACTAAATTAATTCTCACAACAGCCCTGTGAGGTGAGTACTAATATTCCAGTTAGTAGATAAAGAAGGTAAGGTAGGTCTAAGTTAACTTTCCCAGGGTGACATATTTATAAAGTTCTAGAAAAAGCTCCTACCGGAGTCTGTACCCTTAACACTATCCTATACTGCCTTTTCTTTTCTTAAATTAGATGTTGATGGGTGTATATAACCTCAACAATATTCATGTTTACTGAAATTCCAGAAGAACACATGCTTCTGTGGTCTAAGTTCAAAGATTCCCAAGATGCACAGTTCCATAGTGGCCATTTGATAAATATAAATTGAATGAATGAAATATCTTTGCCTCACAGACACTTTGCAGCAAGATACTTTGTCTTTCAGGCAATGTTGCAGATGCTAGGACTTCAATAGATTCATTATGATGCTTGTCGGCATATTCGATTCTCCGCTTTGTGCCCAGGTGCTGGGCGGGGAATGGAGGCAGGTCCCTGCGTTTCTTCCCTTCATTCTGCTGCCTGCTGAGGCACAACACGCTTAGGAAAGAAACTAAGCATTTTTTCACTCTCTGATATCCTGGATCTGGTCTTGCTCTTAGCTGTTCATTTTTGTCAAGTAGGGAAACTCTTCTGACCTGGAAAAATAATCCCAGTAGCGCACAGGTGACTTCATCTGTTGGATGCACGAGCACGCCAATGTTGGCAGTTCACACCTATGAGTGTCCCCATCTGTGGGTGCCCTTTGCTTGTGAATACTGAAGAGAAGAAACAAATTTATTGACACGGAATGATCACCGGCTGTCTACACCCAGCACTGTCTAGACTCCAAGAATACAGAGACGAACTGAGACACAATCCCCTCCCCTGGGGCTTGCTGCTGTTGCCTGTTTCGAAAGGTTCAGGTTGGCCATACCTCCTGGGGAGATCTTGTCCAGGGGAAAGTGCCAGCGCCAGCTGGATGAACTCGACTCAGAACTGCCTGACCTTAAGTTGGAAAACCAATCAGAAGCCACAGTGAGTGTGCATCCGTGAGAAGAGGGGTCTGGCTGAGTGGGGCTCATGGAGAGAAGAGCACAGTGAAAGACACTAGGCCAAGGCCAGTGGTTCTCCAGCCCCCAAATCCTTGAGCAGATATCGAACGTCACGTAGTCCTGTGAAAAAGCTGCACAAAGAACCACACATGTAAAGGCACAAACCTGACTGGCTCATAGCAGGTGATCAAAAATAAACGTTTCAATTATTGCATTCTTTTAAAGGGATGCCAATGTGCTAAATCACACATGAATGAAGTACAGAAGCAGTTGCATCTTTACAAAGTTATGTCTCAAATAACTGCTATATTTCAAACTGACATAACTGCTGATCACCAGATCAAGGTGGAAAACAAAAATGGGGGAAGTCACCAGCCAGCCCCATTCTGTCCTAATTATTCAAAAGAGACCTCCACAAAAATGAGTATTCAGCTGCTGCTTGAAGGTCAGGATAAGCCAGCTCTGCTAAATTCAGATTAAGTACCAAGCTCCAATTTAAAAAAATAAAAATCTGTTTCTTTAGTGTGGTTCACAGCTTAGATTAACTCCCCTTCACTCACACTTGAATGTAAAGCAGCTTAAGCAGATATTTTCTTTATGCTGATGGAATGGCATGAAGAATTTAGGAAAATAAAACAATTTTGGGAAGATGGACCCTGCCCTAGACGAGGTCAGAGGACACAAACTCTAATTTGAGATTTCCATACATTTTAAAATTGTATTATAATATTTTTCCATGAGTAAAGTCATTGACTGTACATCTAAGGCACTGAGATTTTCACATGTAAATGGTGGTCTGCAAAGTTCTGACGAGTGCTGCTGCAGTACCAAGTTGGTACACAAAATGACCATGGACCAGAACACAGGGTTTCCATCCTCACATTCAAGAGCAGTTTTACTCCAAGTATGGCATTGGATTTAATCTTGTTAAAACATAGGAATTTACCTTGGAGAAAGAACCCCCAATAAGGGTCCCAGATTTTATGAGTAAACCATTCCATTCCCTCCCCAGCCCTGTAGTTTCACACCTCTATAGGCTCTCTAAATATATATATATAAAAAAAAAAAAAAAACCTCCAAGGATTTGATGGGAAAATAGTGTTAAGTCTCATGTTGTTTCAGGAATTTCCCAATATGCACTAAATTACCTTTTGGGCCACATGAGGCCAAGTGGTAGGAAATCGTTCCATTGGACACAGATGGCAGTCCTAATGTTCCCAACAGCTGTGTCACACACACAAAATCAGATTGGGATTAACACGTACCTCCAGAGAGGTCGCACCCGGATGGGATGGCTTCTCTGTAATATACACCAAGCTTAGCTGATGTCTCTGAAACCACTTGACCTTACGGGGCTTGGGAACATTTGATCCAGGAAATCTGAACTTGGGCAGAAATATAAAGCATCAGGTACACGTTAAGCAGGAATTTATCTGCTTTTTGTCTGAAGCAGTCTCACATCCATCCAGCTTTTGTCTCATTCTGGGTGAAATATTTATAGGCAAGCTGCTTTCTAAGGCACCGTTACAGACCTATGCAGGCTTGGTGTGAAATGTCTCTGCCCACTGACCACCTGCTGAAACTAAATCCCAAGTGCAACCAGACCCAAGATCATTTGTATCACCATGAGCGCTAGCACTGATAGCTGGACGGTAACCAAAGTAGAATTAAGAGCCCCAAAGACCTCTTTTGTTTTGCCTTGGGAAAGAAGAATGCTTCTCTTAGCGAGGTTGCCATTTTACAATTTCTGAAATTCTTTCTGACATTATTTTCAGAACTGTGGCTCAATCATTCAAATAGACTTACGACTGTATCCTTGGAGGGTAGATTTGATTTTTAGAAATAGCCAAAGGTCATTCAGAGCTAAACCTGATGATTTAGGAAGGGGATCAAGTCAGGTGATATTAATATATGTCAAAACGAGGTGTGACTTTTAATTAGCAAGGTGGATTTTATTTTATGGCTTATACATATGGTCTTAAGGCAATTCCAAAACTTTTCTTTTAAATAACGCCAATATTGCAACAATTTGAATGCTTAAATTCTAGAATGTTTGTTTAACAATAATCATCAGTCTTATTACCTAGTATTACAGTTTGCACGTGACCCTAATGAGGCAAAGTTGCAGAAGGACATGAAGAAACCCTTCCCCCTGGGGTTGGTCAGGAAGAACTGAACAACTGAGAATTCGCAATGCCCAACTCTGATACACTTCCCTTTTCAAAATTATTAGTCAAAAGCCACGTTTTTCCTTGCTTTTTTGTCTTATCAAAGATCTACTAACCAGCTTTAAATTTGCCTCTACTGCTCACTCTCATGTCCTCAGCGTTTACAAGTCAGCTTTTGTAAAAGCCAAAAGCTCAGTAGCTTAAACCCCGCAGACATTTATTTCTGTCACATTCCATTCAAGTTTTAGCAGTCCAGAGCTGGTATGGGGACTCTAGAATTTTGGAGACGTGAGATCCTTTGGTCTTTCTGTCCTTCTTTCCTTCACGTGTGGCTTCCATCTTGTCTCCCAAGACAGCTGCTCCAGTACCAGCCATCACATCATTCCACCCCATGAATAGAGAAAAAAGAGAAATCACTTTTCTTTCAAGGATGCAGCCTGGAAGTTGTAGGTATTACTGCGTCACTTCTGTATGAATTTCTCTGGCCAGAGTTTAGCTGCAAGCAAAGCTGGGAAACCTAGTTTACCCCCAAGCACGTGTCCAGCTAACACTTGTGACTTTGTTATTAAAATGAAAAGGAAAGAACTGACATCAGAGGAAATAAGCAGTCTCTGAGACAAAATCTTTGGCAAAATGTTATGTAATGTGATCTACCGTGTCAGCTATGTCTGCGGAGTCGGGTGGGGAGATGTCCCCATCAAGGGCAGGAAGAACAGCCAAAGATGCCAGTCACGAGAAGAAACGAAGAGGTCAGTGGGCTTCTGGCTGCGGGAAGATTGAGGAGGCACTTGGGGTGGATTTAGGGACTGTCTGCGCTTCCCTCAGGAAATCCCAAAGCTAGTTAGACTGGACTTTAGGCTTTCTGTCAGGAGGGGCACAGTCTATTGGCATTTGGATATTAAAAGATAACGACCTCAGGAAACAGACTGCAGGGACATCTAGCTTCAGCTAGGCCCCCTGTTACACAAGAATATCCCCAGTTCTGAAATGCCAACCTTTCGTTCCTCAGGGCAGAAACCTCTCCTGATGAGTTTCTGTTTTAGCAAATGGCAGCAGACCAGGGAGGGATCATGGTTAGGGGAGAGAATCATTTAATGGTATGTGGGATTACTAGGAAACAAGCTAGAGGGAATCATTAATTCCCTGTAGTAGTTATTTGGCAAATGCTATAGAATTAGAGCTCTACCCCACAAAGTGAAAAGAGCATTTAATAAGTTTAAGATCAAGAAATTCCACAACATCTGGCCCCATCACACATTATGTGGATTGACGTCTCCAACTCAGGACATACCACTTGGCCATAAGGCAAGACTTCTGTCCTCTGGCACCAGCCAGTACCTCGATACTTACAAGAATATTCCTCTCATTGCTAAGTTCTCCAAGTCAAATTATACCCAGAAGCCCAGAACATTAGTCTGAGAATTGTCCTCAATGTGTATGTGTTGACAATCAATATTGCATGTTATAGAGCACCCTTACGAGAAGACGGTAACATTAAAAAAAGTGGAAATCATAAGAGATATTCCTGCATTATACTCCTCAGCAAACATAGCAGAGGTGTCACAGATGAATAAGTCAAAGTTGGTGAGGAAATACGCAAAAGTCACTTGCTTACAAATACTGCTGGGAAGGCAGCTGACGTGAAGATTTTCTAGAGAGTGGTGATTAAAAACTTGATTTTGCCAAAGCCAATCAGCAGTCATATGGTGACAGAGCATAAACTATAATCCATGATATTCCAAGTCATGTTAACAGAGAAAAAGACATGGGAGGGAGACATGGAAGAGGAGGAAAGAGAGAAGGAGGAAGAGAAAGAGGAGGTAAAAGACAAGGAGAAGGAGGAGGAAATGCAGGAACAGGAGGAGGAAAAGGAGGAAGAACAGAGAAAAATGTTAACAGTGTTGGAAAAGACAGGGCACCATCAGTGAATCAGTGGCCAGAAACATTTAGGAATTCTTAAATGATGCAAGCAGATAGAATCAGACCCTCCATATATAAACAAACAACAACCCAAAGAGGAAATCACAGCTCAGAACATGTCCAGAGGAGCCATCTTCAGGGAAAGGCAGTTCTGAGGAGCTATGAGGCCAGAGCCAGCAGTCACAGGAAGCCGGAGAAGAACCTGAGCTACTTGCTTTTGCAGCTACATTTGAGCAATTTTCCTCCCTCCTCTGTGCTAATTAGTGGTGGTGTCAGGGACAGAAAAACATTAAAGAGCCCCAAAATGCATTAGCCCCGGAAGACACAAGGAACCCCTATACCCTGAAGACCAGCCACCAGTCCCCTCCTAGACATGAGTCCCATGCCTCCCCCTTAGTGGCAGTAGCTGACAGTAAGCAGAAGCATCATTCCTGGTAAATGTAGCTCAAGGACGATGCATGAACGCAGGATGAAGATTTCCAAACCCTTTGAGAAAGCAAGGGCAGGAGGGACAACTCATTCAACCGATACACTACATTTGAGGAAAAGGACTTACATGAGAAAACAAAAGACTTTAAAATGTTTAGAATATTTCAAATTTTACTCATATATTCAAAAAGTGTCAAGAAACTTTTGCATTCATGAAAATAATTAATAGCAGTTCTTGGAAATTGCTATTTGGCCCATCAGAAATTTTTAAATCACTGCAAATGGGAGAAACAACCAAAGGGATGCAACTGAAATAAAAGGAAAAAATAATCATATGGAAGATCAAGCAAGTATCTAAGAAGAAAAAATTAAGAAATGAAAGTATTAGAGAAATATTCAGAAACATGGAGCATAGATGCAGAAATTCTCATGAACACCTGATTTAATTTTAGTATAAAGAATGAACAAAAGGAAAAATAACATACTTATTTAAATGTTATTAAATATTTATTATTTTTAATAATTTAAGAAATGACACAGAAACACTACTGAAGACAAGAGTCTTAATATTCTCTCTTCTTTTTGATGTTTGAAAATATCTATATTTGTGTTAAGAAAAAGGACAACCAAGTGCTGAAGAAAAAAAGTTTAAAATGACTATGATCATGTCCATCATAGTGGAATTCCAGAACACAAAAGATAAAAAGGGAAAATGTGTCTGCCAAGGAAGAGAACCAGATGGGCATCAGATTTCTTGCAGCCAAAGCAGGTGCTCTGGGTACTGACAGGGGATTTAACAAGATGATGTAATATTAGATATCATAAAAGAATACCATGCAACTTTAGGGAAATAAAGCTGAAGAATTCTAAACAAATTACTCATATGTAGTATTTAAAAATCATTTTAAAAAACCAATTGACTAAATACAAAATAAGCATCAAAAAGAACAAAATACTTAAGAATAAATTTAACAAATAAGTGCAAAATTTATGCTTTAAAAACTATAAAACGTTGTTGAAAGAAATTAAAGATCTAAGTAAATAAAAATATCTGTGTTCATGGAATGAAGACTTAATATTGTTAAGATGGCTGTACTCCCCAAATTGATCTACAGGTTCAGTGCAATCCCTTTCAGAATTCCAGCAGATTATCTTTGTAGAAATTGACAGGTTAATCCTAAATTTCATATGGAAACTCAAAGAATCTGGAATAGCCAAAATAATCTTGAAAACAAAAGGCCAAGTTGGAGGACTCACACTTCCCATTTCAAAACTGAGCAACAGCAATCAAGACAGTGCAGACTAGCATTAGGACAGACATACAGATCAATGGAACAGAAGCAAAAGTCAAGAAATAAACTCATATCTCTGATCAACTGATTTCTGACAAAGGTGACAAGACTATGCAATGGGGAAAGAACATTCCTTTCAATATTTAACTTCAAGATGATGGATGAGAAAAACCACCAGCCAGAGTGTCTCTGTAGGAAAGATAGATTTTACATGAAAGTGAAAAAAAACAAACAGGCAGGCAAACATAGATCAGATGAGGGTCGGAAGGAAGGGTGCCTAAAACTACACGAGACTCCAGGTGAATAAGTTGCAGGGCAGAACTGAAAGGAGAAAGGCATTGGCAGGGTCTAAACCCCGAGAAGCTTGGAGACCAGCAACAAGGGTAGGTGGAGCTACTAAATTTCCCCTCCCTTGCATCTTGGACTGCTGGTGGGCTCCTAAGCGGTTGGAGAGACCTGTGGACACCAGCCCAGAGGCAGCTGCCACCAGTGAGCGCTGAGCCTCTTGCGGACAGGGCACCAGTATCCCAGCTCTTTTTGGGTATCTCCCACCCTGCAGACCCGAGCCAATTGGTAGGTGCCAAATTGCTGCATTCTCCTCTTCCCCTCCCCTAACAGTGGCTGCTAGCTGCTGAGAGAAACAATTTAGCCACCACCCAGATGCATCCACAGGGAACGGGATCTGTCCTCAGCCCTGCAATGGATGGAGGGGTACTCAGACTGTGAGCTCCCTACCTGCTGGCCGTCCCAGGTGCTGCTTGCCTGGTGACTCCAGCAAAGTGGGACAAATCCCAAGGCAGAGAGACATTGATCCAGCTTAGGCACGCTGTGGATGACTTGAGATCAGCACTCTTCTCCCTGGCCGGGTCAGGGATTGATCTCTGGGGGTGGGGGACAGGCCTGTAGGCCAGATCCCATACACCCAGGTCTCATTTGCATTGCCCGGGGGCACAAAGGGGATATTTGTGAGCTAGTCTGCTGAGGTGTGTGTGCCTCAAGGGCAAATCAGAGTGGGTCCTAGCTGCTGCATGCTCAAGGTGCAACCATCCTCACTAGAGAGGGCTGAGCTCCCAGCTCAGGCTGTGATCCTGGACAGGGAACCTCTCAGTCCACATCACAGTCAAGGGAGATCCACTGGCTTGAGGTCTTGCCTGCCAATAGAGGCCCAGGAGAAACCATGGAATAGGGGAGGGTGGAAAGAGCAAGGCCTGCATGAGACTGCAGGTCTCAGATAGGCCCCACCCTCACACACAGACTTTTTGGCTGAGTGGGGCCATTTCAGCACCTACCTGGCAGCTTTGCCCAAAAGCAGAGAACAGACATTTGACCCCTGCTAACAGCATTTGTGGAGCTTGAGGGAAGGCTGACCCAATCCAGCTCTACCCAGACTCATTCCCCCACCTACCCCAACTGATGTGGACAATAAGGACACACCTGGAAGTTCCAGGGCCCCACCCACCACCTGAGGCACTAGAGTGCCTCTCCAGAGGAGCAAGAGCTTGTTACAAGACCCAAAAGCAACATTGCAGCTTGCTCCTCCCAGCAAGTGGCACATACTGACAGGGAAGTCAATTTGCACACCCCTTTACTACATTTATTGACTCATCATACAGGGTGTGCTTGAATCCCACCCACAAACACCACCTATTGGCTCAGAGGCTAAAATGAGTGTGTTGTTCTCTAAATAAAAATCTAAAGGTAAGAAGCAACAGCTGCCCCAGATGGGAAGGAATCAGCACAAAAACTCTGGAAGTATGAAGAATCAAACTGAAAGTATATGCCCAAAGGGGAACACCAGGTCTCCAACAATGGATCTCAACCAAACTCAGAACTCTAAAATGACAGAATTTCAAACATGGATTGTAAGAAAACTCAATGACATGTAAGAGAAAATGGATACCCAACATAAAGAAATCTTTAAAAAATCCAGGATATGGAAGAAAAATTCACTAAAGAAATTGAAATATTAAAGGAAAATCAAATAGAACTTCAGAAAATGAAGAATTTATTCAAAAAATTATAAAACACATTGGAAAGCCTCAAGAATTAGGTAGATCAAACAGAAGAAAGCATATCAGGGATTGAAGATAACACCTTTCAATTAAATAAGTCAGTCACAGAGATAGATCAGAGAAATAAGAGAAAAGAGCGAAGCCTACAAGAAATGTGGGATTATGTGAAAATGCCTACCATGGGAATTATAGACATCCCTGAGGGTGAAGAAGAAAAAACACAAGGGTTGGATAAACTATTTGAGGATATAATGAAAGAAAATTTCCCTGGCCTGGGTAAAAACCTAGATATCATGGCACAAGAAGCTCAAAGGACTCCTGGGAGATTCATTGCACATGGGAAGACACCACAGCATATAGTCATCAGACTGGCAAAAATAAACACAATAGAGGCCCTCCTTTGAGCCGTAAGGTGAAAGAAGCAGATAACATGCAAAGGAAAACCATCAGACTAATTGCAGACTTCTCAACTGAGATCTTACAAACCAGAAGATACTGGGGCCCCATTATGATTCTTCTCAAACAGAATAATGCCCAGCCTAGAATCTTATACCCTGCAAAACTAATTTTATTATACAAAGGAGAAATAAAGACCTTTTCAGACAAGCAAAGACTGAGGGAATTCATCAAGTTAAGACTTACCCTCCAGGAAGTATTAGGAACAGTGTTACACACAGGTCAGCACAATAAACACTCACCAGTATAAAACATCCAAAAGCTAAAGGTCAAAGGTCAGCTACCATATGGCTCAAGAGAGAAAACAAAGCAACAAAGTTCAACTCAACATCATGAACAGAAATCTGGCCCAGTTATCGATTCTTCCAATAAATGTGAATGGATTGAACTGCCCACTAAAAGATACAGGCTGGCTGAATGGATAAATATACACAAACCAAATATCTGCTGTCTTCAGGAAACACATATAACCCACAAGATGCATTCAGACTTAAGGTGAAGGAATGGAAAACAATATTTCATGCAAATGAAAACCAGAAGAAAGTTGTAATAGCAATTCTGACTTTAGATAACCTAGTCTTCAAATCAACACAAGTAATGAAAGACAAAGAGGGTCACTATATTACAGTGAAGGGTACAATTCAACAAGAAGACATAACAATTCTAAGTATTTATGCACCTAACTCAGGCACACCCAGATTCATAAAGCAAATCTTAGATGATCTAAACAAAATCATAAACAGCAACACTGTAATAGGGACTTCAACACCCCTCTGACAGAACAGGACAGATCCTCAAAACAGAAAATAAACAAAGAAACAATGGACTTAAACAGAACTCCAGAACAAATGGACCTAACTGAAATTTGCAGAACATTCTATCCAAAAACCCACTGAATATACATTTTTCTCATCAGCTCATGGGACATTCTCTAAGATTGACCATATCCTATGCCACAAAGAATGTCGCAAAAAAATTTTTTTAAACAGAAATTACACCATGCATCTTCTCACACCACAGTAGAATAAAATTAAAAATCAACTCCAACAGAAACTCTCATTTCTACACAAAATCATGGAAACTAAACAACCTTCTGCTAAACCATTATTGCATTAAGGAGGAAATTATGATGGAAATCAAAAGATTCTTTGAACTAAATGATAAAGGAGACACAAGTTATCGAAATCTGTGAGACATAGCTAAAGTAGTCCTGAGACAAAAATTTATATCCATAAATGCCTACATCCAAAAGACAGAAAGATCACAAATTAACAATCTAATGAATCATCTCAAAAACTTTAAAAGGATGAGTAAATCAACCCCAAATCCAGTAGAAGAAAAGAAATAAGAAAGATCAGAGCAGAACTAAATAAAATTGATAACAAAAATCTATACAGAAGATTATAAAACAAAAAGTTGATTCTTTGAAAAAATAGACAAAATTAACATACCTCTGGCTATATTAATGAGAAGCAGAAAAGAAAGAGCCCTAATGAGCTCAATCAGGAATGAAAAATGAGAAATTATGACTGATACCATCACAATACAAAATATCATTTATGAATACTATAAAATCCTTTATGCACATAAAGTTGAAAGTGTGAAGGATATGGACATATAGATATAGAAGTACACAGTCTCCCTGGGCTCAATCAGGAAGAAATAAAATTCGTGAACAGACCAATATCAAGTACTGAAATTGAAGCAGCAATAAAAAACCTTCCTAAAAAGAAGAGTCCCAGCCCAGATAGTTTCTCACCCAAATTTTGCCAGACCTATAAAGAAGAACTGGAGCCTATTCTGCAGAAATTATTTCACAACATCAAGAAGGAAGGAACCCTCACCAACATGCTTTATGAAGCCAACATCACCCTGATACCAAAACCAGGAAAAGATGCAAGAAAAAAAGAAAACTATAGACCAATATCCCTTATGAACATAGATGCAAAAATTCTCAACAAAATCCTAGCAAACTGAATTCAAGTGGTTATCAAAATATAATACATCATGACCAAGTGGGCGTCATCTCAGAGATGCAGAGATGGTTCAACATACACAAATCTACAAATGTAATTCACCACATAAATAGAAGCAAAAACAAAGGCCATATGATCCTCTCAATATATGCAGAAAAAGCATTTGATAAAATTCACCACCCTTTTATGATAAGAATGTTTAACAAAATAGGGATAGATGGGACTTACCTAAAAATGATAAAATCCATATATGACAAACCCACAGACAACATCATACTGAATGGGGAAAATTTTACAGCGTTCCACTTAGAACTGGAACCAGAAATCAAGAACATCCAAATGTTGGCAGAAGAGGTCAAACTATCCATCTTTGCTGATGATATGATCTATATCTAAAAAACCCCACAGATTCTCCCATGCAACTAATAGAATTGATAAAAAAAAAAAATTCAGCAAAGTCTGAGGTTACAGAATCAATGTACAGAATTCAGTAGCATTCCTATATGCCAACAACAGTCAAATTGAGAAGCAAATCAGACTCAATAACCTTCACAATAGCAACAAAGAAAATAAAATACCTAGAAATATATTTAACTAAGGAAGTAAAAGACCACTACAGGCAGAATTACAAAACACTGAGGAATAAAATAGTAGAGGATGTAAACAGGTGGAAAACCAAAAAACCATACTATGCTCATGGGTTGGCAGAATAAATATTGTTAAAATGTCTATATTACCCAAAGTGATCTAAAAATTCAATGCAATCCCTATTAAAATACCAACATCATTTTTCACAGATCTAGAAAAAACAATTCTACACTTCCTAGGGAATAAGAGAAGACCCTGTATAGCAAAAGCAATCTTAAGCAAAAAGAACAAATTGGGAGGCATCAATTTACCAGACTTCAAGCTATACTACAATGCTATAAGAACTAAAACATCATGGTTTTGGCACAATAACAGAGACATAGACCAATGGAACAGAACCGAGAAACCAGATATAAAACTATCCTCATATAGCCATCTAATCTTTGACAAAGCAGACAAAAACATACACTAGGGAAAAGAATCCTTATTCAGTAAATGGTGAGGGGAAAATTAAATAACCACATGTAGAAGACTGAAACAGAATCTGCACCTTTCACCTCTCACAAAAATCAACTCATGGTGGATAACAGACTTAAGTCTAAGGCATGAAATTATAAGAATTCTAGAAGAAAATGCTGGAAAAACTCTTGCAGACATTGGCCTAGACAAGGAATTTATGAAGAAGACCCCAAATGCAATCACAGCAATAACAAAAACAAATAAATGGACCTGATCAAATCAAAAAGCTTCTGCACAACCAAGGAAACTATCATGAGAGATAACAGACAACCTACAGAATAAGAGAAAATATTTGCATGCTACACATCTGACAAAGGGCTGATAACAAGAATCTATATAGAACTCAGGAAAATCAGCAAGAAAAAGTCAAACAACCCTATCAAAAAGTGTGCAAAGGACATGAACAGAAATTTTTCAAAAGAAGATAGGCTAATGATTAAGAAACATATAAAAAAAATGCTCAAAATCTCTAATCATCAGGGAAATGCAAATCAAAACTGCAATAAGATATCATTTAACTCTGGGGAGAATGACCTTTATCAAAAAGCCCCCCAAAAATAAATGTTGGCATGGTTACAGAGAGATAGGAATGCTCATACACTGCTGGTGGGACTGCAAACAAGTACAACCTCTGTGGAAAGCAATATGGAGATACCTCAAAGAGCTACAAGTAGAACTACCATTAGATCCAGGAATCCCATTGCTGAGCATCTACCTAAAGGAAAAAAAGACTTTCTATAAAAAAGACATCTGCACTAGAATCTTTATAGCAGCACCATTCACAATTGCAAAAATGTGGAAACAACCCAAGTGCCCATCAATACACGAGTGGATTAATAAAATGTGGTAGATATATACCATGGAGTTCTATTCAGCCACAAAAAACAATGGTGATCTAACACCTATTATATTATTCTGGATAGAGCTGGGACCCATTCTACTAAGCGAAGTGTCACAAGAATGGAAAAACAAGCACCACATCTACTCACTCAAATTGGTATTAACTGATCAACACTTATGTGCACATATAGTAGTAACATTCATCGGGTGTCAGGCAGATGGGAGGGGGGGAGGAGAGGATGGGTAGACACACACCTAATGGGTGCGGTGCTCACTGTCTGTGTGATGGACATGCCTGAAGCTCTGACTCAGGTAGGGCAAAGGCAATTATGTAACCTAAACATTTGTAACCCTGTAATATGCTGAAATTAAAAAAAAAGAATATTCCTTTCAATAAAAGGTGCTAAGACATATCCAGATGCAAAAGAATGAAATTGAACCCTTCCCTCAATGGTTTAAAGAAAAGAAAGAAAGAAAAAAAGAAAAAAATGGCTTAAAGAGCTAATTGTAAGAATTAAAACTGTAAAACTCCCAAAGGGAAATTGCTATGGTCTGAATATGTTCCCCAAAATGTATGTGTTGGAAACCTACCCTCCACTGCAACAGTGTTGAGAGGTGGGGCCTGACAGAAGGTATTTAGGGCATGAGGGCTTCACACTCACAAATGGATTGATGCCATCTTGAAAGGGCTTGCAAGAGTATGTTTGTTGTTTTTCACTCTTTTGCCATGTGAGTACACAACGCTTGTCCCCACTTGCTCTTCTGCCTTCTACTGTGTGAGGACGCGTCAAGAAGGCCCTTACCAGGCCAAGTATCAGTGCTTGTTCTTAGACTTCACAGTCTGTAGAACTGTAAGAGAATAAATTTCTCTCCTTTATAAATTTCCCAATCTGTGGTATTCTGTTATAGCAGCACAAAATGGACTAAGACACAAGTACAGGAATAAATATTTGTCACCTTGAATTTGGCAATGGTTTCTTCAATGGAAGCACAAGCAAAAAACAAAAAAGACAGATAATTTAGACTTCATCAAAATTAAAAACATCTATGCTTCAAAGAACACTATCAAGAAAGAAAACGACAACCTACAGAATGGGAGATATTTGCAAATCATATATCTAATAAGCAACCTGTACCCAGAATATAAAAAGAACTTATACAAATCAATAATAAAAGACAGCCTAATTCAAAAATAGTTCCTGAGAAGTCATACAAACTGCCAATAAGCACATGAAAACAGGCCCAACATAATTAGTCACTAGGGAAATACAAATCAAAACCATAATGAAACAATACTTCACACTCACTAGGATGGCTATAATAAAAAAATCAATCAATAACAAGTGTTGGTGAGGTTGCAGAGAAATTGGAAACTTCATATACCGCTGGTGGGAATGTAAAATGGTATAGCCACCTTGGAAAACAGTCTCCTCAAAACATTAAACATAGAGTTAGCACTAGACCAAGTAACTTTGCTCCTAGGTATATACTCAAAAGAAATGAAAACATACATGCACACAAAAACTCCTACATAAAAGCTCATGGCAACATTATTCATGCTAGCCAAACAGTGGAAACAACTCCAATATTCACTAAGAGACTGAATGAATAAACAAAATGTGGTATGTTCTTACAGTGAAATAATATTCAACCACAAAAAGTAATGAAGTACTAATACATGCTACAACCTGGATAAACCTTAAAATACTATGTTAAGTGAAAGAATCCAGGCACAAAGAACCACATAATATATGATCCCACTACATGAAATGTTCAGAATAGACAAATCAAGGGAGAAGAAAAATAGCAGTTGCCTAGGGAATAGGGGGAAGAGTCGGGGGTAAGAGCCAAAGGGTATAGGGCTTCTTTTTGGGGTGATGAAAACATTTCCAAAATTGATTGTGATGATGGTTGCACAATTCTGTGACTACACTAAAAACCATTAAATTGTACCCTTTAAATAAGTGAATTGTATGATATGTGAATTAGATCTCAATAAAGCTGTTACCAAAAAAAAAGAAAGAAAGAAAGAAAAAGAAAAAAAATTCTGAGTAAACTAGAAGTGGAAGAAAATATCCTAATCTGTTAAAGAGTAACCATCAGAAAACAATAAATATCAAATTAAGTTTCTATTAAAATCAGAATGAAATTAGAATGCAAACTTCCATGGACACCCAAGACTCTACTCCAGATACAGTCAAACCAATGCATTAAAAGAAGGAAAAACAGACATCTAAATACTGAGGAAAGGAGGAAAAAACACTGTCAATATTTTCAGATGGTAATATTATCTATCTAGCAAATTTAAGAGAATCAGCCAATAACTGCTGGACCAAGGTAAGGGTTCAGCAAACTAGACAGATATGATATTAGCAAGCAATGATTTTGCTACACACCAGCATTAACTTGTCAAAAAATATGCTTTAGGAAAAAAACATCTCATTTACAATAACAACAGGAAACATAAAACACCTAAATTAATGCATAAGACCCATATGCAAAAATCTATAAAATAGTACCAAAGAACTAGAAGAATTAAATAGAGAGGTACCCCAATAATTGGACAAGAAAATTTATGTGAACCCTTAAGTTTCACCCAAATTAACATACCAACTCAAATAATTCTTATCCGAATCACTGGGATTTTATGAAGTATAACAAGTTAATTCTCAAGTTCATGAGGAAGAGAAAATGTTCCAGAATAGCCAAGATAAATATTGACAAACAGAACAATGAGTGACAACATGCCCTCTCCTATGTGAGCATCGTAGTAAACTGACTTGCTGTTTTGTTTGAATGCTTCCATCTTATTTGGATCTTTTAGAAAGAGAATATGTTCGTGTAGTACTTGGAATACACATCGCCATTTTCTTCTTTCCCAAAATATTTGTCCAAAATTATTTGGTACCAATATTGTGATTAACTTATTAACTTCTGAGCTGCATTTTATAGGCAATGCATTACTAATGATTGGGGTTAGGGAAAAAAGTAAAATTTTGAAAACAGCATCACAGCACCTTTATGAACAAGAGACATGAGCCAAAGTCAAAGTGAACTAAGGAACCCTTTAAGAAAGCCAGTGTGTGAATCTCTCTACAAGCCGTTACCCCCACTAACATGCGCAGGACAAGTCACCCTAGAGTCGGTTGGAAGGGCCTGTCTTACCACCACCATACTCGACCGTCAATGTCATGTGTTTCACTGCGGTACAGGGACTGAGGCCGTGCTTTTTAAAACCAGACACTTCTGGCCAGCAGTCTTGTCCTGTTCCTCCGCCTCATTACCCCAGATGCCGGCAGGTGCGGACATCCGGGCACTTTGACTAAGCAGGCTAAGCCTTTCCGTTTTATTTGAAACAGATGCACAAAAGGAACTTATGAGGAGAATAGATTTCATGTTTTATGAAAAGATTACCTTCTGTATACACATTCACAAGAAACCAAGTGTAAACAAGAGGTGAACGCTCCCAGACCTTCCGTGCAGACCTCTATTGTCACCCTGTCTGCAATTATTTTAATTATTTGTTTACGGCCCTAGGCTGTGCTTATCAAGTCAGAGATACTCAATAAATATTTGTTGAGGACATGAAACCAGGAGAGAGAAAAAGAAATTCCCGTTATCTCCGAAACTCATTGTTCCTTCGACCTACACAGTCACTCCCTACCCAGGAGCACGGGCGTCCTCTGCTCAGGGATGGTCACTCTAGGCTACTGCTGTCCACACACCACCGACAGTCACCCAGGAACACGGGCGTCCTCTGCTCAGGGATGGTCACTCTAGGCTACTGCTGTCCACACACCACCGACAGTCACCCAGGAGCACGGACGTCCTCTGCTCAGGGATGATCTCTGTAGGCTACTGCTGTCCACACACCACAGAAGGTCACCCAGGAGCACGGTGTCCTCTGCTCAGGGATGGTCACTCTAGGCTACTGCTGTCCACTCACCGCCATGGCGAAGCCACTTCCTCGTAGCTCTCAGTCGGCAACCTCATCAAAGCATGTGCGGCAACGTCTGGATTTCTCGTAAACCTGGTTATAGTTTCATTTCTTTAACCAGGCTCCAGATAGCCCATTACTGTTAAAATTAACCTTTAGTCTTTACTAGTCCTGACTCCAAAATTATGGTCTTTTTTTTCAGGCTTATTTAAACCGACTTTCCTCCTTCCCACTCTGCCAGTTGCAGCCATGGATACTAATGGGGCGTCTTCAGTTTATGTTCCAGGGACAAATTTCTTTAGAAGTAAGCTTCTGCCTTCCAGTCGCAAATTGCTTCCAGTGTCCCATCAAAATGCCTTTTACAACAGAGGAAAGACAGAAAGCTCATGGGACTATCAGCCAAAGTCGACGGGCAGGGGCGTGCGGGCTCTGGGAGGGAGCGGGGCTGCGTCTGGGGACGTCTGCTCTGGGGACGTCTGCTCTCGGATGCTCCATCCCCTCCGTCCCCTCCATCCCCTCCACTTCCTGGCATCTCCCCAGGAAAAGCCACCACACACCTTAAAAAGACACAGAATCGGCTTGTTATACTTTTAACAAATAGCACAAATGACAAAACAAACATTTATCAAAATGTCCACAAATTATTTTATGAAAGACTTATTTTCAGCTGTAGATGGACATTTGAGTCGTCATTTTTAAATATAAGATTACTTCTAGGTGCCAGCATCCTCGTAGGTCTGAAGAGCCCTCAGTGAGACAGAACAATTCCTGGCAGCCCAAGACACAGGCAGGGGAGAAGGAAAGGCAAAGTATGAGGAACAGAAGACTGGACGTCATTTCTCTACTCAGACCTCTCCAACAGAACCCAACACACTTAACAGAAATCACAAAGCCAAGGCCCCACGTGGCTAGACCTGCCCCTCCACACCTTCCCTGTCCTCTGGGGCCTCCTCTCCCCCTGCCCTCCCCATTGTTCCCTGCCCCAGCCACATGGCCCCTTCCTCTTCCTCCAACATGCCACCTCTGCTACTGCATCAGGCTCTTTGCACCTGCCACCACCTCTGCCAGGAACACCGTCCTCCCCAGCTATCCACAGGACTTCGTTCATTCCAGCCAATTCCCACTGCATCAGCCCCACCGCCCTGCTCTTTCACAGGGCTTCACGCCTGCTCCTCACCCTCCTTAGCTTGTCTTAACAGCAGCCTCTCACCACATGACTGCTGTACACGTGTGTGCATGTGCATGTGCATGTATGCATTTTCTGCCTGTCCTTGCTAGACTGTTGTTCAAAGTGAGCAAAAACTTTGAATTGTTCACCACTACATGCCTTTGCTCAAACAGTGCCTGCCACCAAACAAACATGTGTTAAATTAATGAACACATCAGTATTGGGAGAGGGAGAAAGGATTCACGGAGCACAGAGAAAACAGGGACCTCCAATGACTGCTTTAAGTACCAACCTATCCAAATTGAAAAGTCATGGAATGGATCGCCCCTTGCCAATACAACTTTTATTCTATTTCTGCATCTACTAGTGAAGAACTATTTTATAAGCATCAGATTGGTGCGTGTGGGAAATCAGTGGGCTCTGAAGGGTAACGATACCACTGAACGAGCTGTCAGTATGAAAAACAGCTGAACTCACAGCACTGGGGGAGATGGAAAGAGAAAACACCACGACATAAATCAGGGATGCAGTTCACAAAGGAATAGAGTAAGAAGAGTTTCTGAAAGCAGCTTGGGCAGCTCCACATCCGGGCCAGGAAGCCCACAGGACGGGCAGGGGACATAAACAAGTGGCACAGCCCGGGATGAAGGGGCGGGTATGCTGGGACAGCGCAGAGAGGACGCGAGTGGCGGCGACTCAGCTCCACATGTCTCTGTCGCCTTGGGAAAGGACCAGCATTGCCAGATCTTCCGGTGTTTCAAGAGAAAATGGAAATCTGATTTTTCGTGTGAAACTATATGGTGTGAAACTACATGGCAACCAATTTTTAAAAGTGAAAGCACTGAGCCGGGGAGACGCTGAGCAAACCAAGCACCTGAGGGTCAAATCCATGGGTCGCCAGTTTGTAACCGCTGCCCTTCAGAATAATGAAGACGGAATACAGTCAGGCCTGAGGATCGGCCACTTGGGTTTAGGTGTAACTAAAGTTAGTTCTAGTCAGTTTGCTCAGCTACTGAACAGGAATGACATCTGCCACCCGGGTGGTTGTGAGGCTTGGAAGAGAAGAGCGGAGGCAGCTAGGGAACATGGGAACATGGCAGGATGAGCTTCTTTACCACGTGGTACGTTTGCCCGATAATTGTAGCTTCCTCTGAAGCATCGTATGCATGGGGTCAGTGCACACGTCGTAATGCATTTCGATTTGCTTTCAGAACCCAAACTCACTCATGTAACCAGCACCCAGATCAAGAAGTGGAAGTTACGCCAAGCTCAGTGCCCTCCCTGGAGAGCCCTTTCAGCCAGGTCTGCCCGCCCAAAGGACAACCTCAGTCATGACTTCTCTCCCCTAAGCTAGTGTCGCCTATGTTGTACTTTACACAAGTGGAATTGTGCAGAATGTTCTACACATACACGCACAGAACTTTGTGCCTATTAAATAGTTCATCTTTCTGACACACGTTTGGGAGATGTGTTCACAGTTGTGGATGGTCCAATCCCATTGCTCAGTGGTATCCCGCTGTGGGAATGTTCCACAAATTCTGCATCCATTCCATTACAGGTGGACACTGGGTTTCCCAGACGTCGACTATTATCGATAATGTCGCTATAAACATCCTAGTATACATCTTTTGGTGAGCCCGTGTGTGGACTCCTGTTGGGTGTATTCCTAGGAATCAAATCGCAGAGTCATAGAGAACTGTGACAGGGTGCAAGACTTTACCTCTACCCTCTCGGGGTCTCCAGCCAGGCCTAAAAATTAAACTGGCATAAGATAGATTAACAAGAGAAAACAGAATTTTTTTTACCTGTACTTTGGAGCCCCCACAGGAAAATGAAGACCCAAAGAAGTGTCAGCACCTAAGTGCTTATATACTAGGTTGACCAGTGATGGTAATTGTGGGAAAGTAACTAAATATAATACATGGGGAAACCAAAGGAAGATAAGCGTTATGTTAACAAGGTCTCTCTGTACAGAATTCTCCCAGCCTTAACTCCCCGTCTCTGGTGGTAAGAATGTTCCTGTCCTCCTGGTATAATGAGGGCGTCTTTCACATCCTCCTGCACCTGCTGTTCTTCAACTGCTTTAGATTAAAATCATTCTCATGCCAAAATGGCATGTTTTGGGGTGGTGTATTCTGCCACTCTTTGCTATGCATGTGATTAACTTTAGCTGACACTATGAAGCACTGCACAAAGCAGTTGTAGAGTTACACTGTAACTAGCTGTGTCGCTTCACATTCTCTCTAACACTTGGTATTGTCAGTTCATGTAACTTCAGCAGTGTTGGTGGGGTCGTTGTAATAACGGTTACCTTGCACTTCCCTTTGACTAATGAAGTCAAACACCTTTCACATGATTGGCAGCCACTTGGACATTCCCTTTTATACAGTGTCTGGTCGAGTCTTTTAGTCTTTTGTTCATTTCTTTATTGGCTTCTCTGCTCTTTTCTTAATGATTTGTAGACTTATTTTTATTTTTTTTGTATTTGCTTATTTTTCTTCTCCTTCTATTGACTGCCCTTTCACCATTTTTATGGTCTCTTTTTTAGAAGCTCTTAATTTTTAAAATGTTAGTTCCATCTATTTTGTTTTCCTTTAGGGCTAGCACTTCTTGTACTCTAATAAAAAAAAATATTTTCTTCCAAGGAAAACGTCATGAAGATGTTTTCTTGAATTATTGTTTCCTAAAAAGCTTATCATTTTACCTTTCACATTTAAATCTGGAACTGATTTTGTGTATGGTGTGAGTTAGGGATAAATATCATTTTCTTTTTCTATATGGCTACCTAATGACCCAGCGCCACATTTTGAAAGACCGCTATTTCTGCAATCATTATTTTTTAATTTTTATACTGATGACTTATTTGTGGACAACCAATTGGTAGAGGTCCTTTTCAAATGGACTGTGTTAAATTGGTTTTCCCCACTCTGCACAAGTATTTTATATTTGTGTGTGTTTGTTTTACCTAAACATTAGACTTGATATTTATTCTTGATAAATTTTCTTATTCTTTTCAACCTATTATTTCCACTGGTTAAGAAATTTATAAAATTTCATGTTATATTCTAACATATCTGTTATATCCAACAGGTTTAATAAGTATGCATTTTCTTTTTTTCCCCCAAAATACGGAAAATACGGAAGAGGACCAGGTCTCATGTGGTCCCTGTGTCAAGCCACTGAGAAATGTCCTCTAGGTAAGCACTAATCAATTCATCGATCATTTGGTGACACAAATGATCAGCCCATCACCTGCATATCACGGAGCCATGTTTCCTTCATGATCTGTCTTCCATAGTCTATGGACATCTATTTTCAGACCTACTTTGGGTCACCAATATGCTTACTCAAAATTAGTGCCTAAAATTCAGAACAATGCCTAAATAGCAATCCAATAACATAGCAATATACATATACAACACAGTCCTTTCCTTGGTCAATATGATTTGGTTTGTGTTTTCTAGCCTTTGAAACTAAAAGAGACTTATCAGACACACATGATGACACTAAATCCAGGTCTCCCACATCCTGCTTACCAAGCAGGACTCTGGCTTCAGTGCGGGTCCCACGTCTGTCCCCATCACATGGCACCAACCTGTTCTCTTGCTGAGCTGGGTTGAGACTCACCCACTCTGTAAGGTCCAAATGAACACACCAAAATGAACAGAATCTCATTTATTACCTATATTTTATGCAGATGTTATGGAAAATGTGTTCAGAGATTTTTAGTGAAAATTATCAAAATGATGATTTCTTTGGGATGTTAACCAAAAGTATCATGCAAAATGGATTTTAATGACAGGATCATGCAGAATATAAGGTAGATATTTAAAGAAAAGATTGTCCCCTGTAACAAATGTCACAGCTATTGCTCATGGCCAGTCTCTCCCCTCCAAACTGCCATCTCCACCCTCCTTCCCTGTTGTCATGCACCTGGTTTTGTTCAGGTTGTGGGGAAAGAGTTCTGCTCTCAGGGAAAGCACCTCCTCCGCAGGCCTAGGATGAAGCAGTCATGGTCATCCCACTCCTCTTTGGAGAGGCTCATGGCCACAGCTCTCCTGCAGCAGGCTCATGGAGCACACATGTCAACAGTGGGGTCTGGGGGAAGTCTGGTGTGTGCCCCTGGGAAGGAATTCCTATCTAGATTGAGAAAACAATGACTCAGGAGAAGAAAGCTTTTTGCCTCTACCCCTTCCTCATCACTTGGGATGCCAGTCCAAGGACCAATGAGTGGTATTGCTGCAGCCATCTTGTGACCATGAGGAAGAGAACAAGAGCATCACAGAGAAGCTAACCCAGCATGCTGCCATAATTGCTGAGCTGTATCAACCTTGGTTGCACCACCAGCTAGTTCTTACACGATATGATTGAACATCTCCCCTGATGAAACCACTATACTTCCAGGTGTTCCAGGCACTATACTTGCCACTGAAAGTATTCCTGGCACATCAGAAATTTGAGAGTATGCTAAACACATCACTGCACAAGAATAACAGAATTTTCAGGGTCCTGAGATAGACACAGAAAGATTATTAGGAAGTAAGATCATTAGCCTCAGGCCTTTGAACCCATCCAAGATGGTCATTTGGTCACACCTTACACCAGCCATTCCCACAGTGTGGGGTGCCACCCAGACTTTCTACATGTCCAACTGCTAACCCCACAGATAAATATGCTAATTACACAAGGTCATGAAAAGACCTGCACAGCGTACTCCTATGGGCCAAGGGTTGCACAATGAAAAGATAACAAAGTCCATCATGGAACATGCCTGTAGTAGAAATAAGACATTAGAGAATGGTGAGAACTGTGGAAACAGTTAGCGTCCACGTCCTGCCTACTAACATTCACATTTGCTTTTATTTATGACACTAAGCTCACCAAAGAAAGGCATGCAAGTTAGATTCCCCCTATGAGCACCTGTTCTGGGTCATTACTAACTGTAGTGATTGTATAATTTATTGTCTAACTCCGGACACTTTGGAGAGTGAAAAGAGGTGCTAATAGTTGTTCCTCTAGGACCACAGAGGTAAACTGGAAGTGCCCCAGGCAAGCCAGGATATATAGCAATGCCAGTGTTCCCAAGAGGAAGGCAAGGTCGGATTTGTTTTTAACGGAACCACTATTGGAGGGCAAGGTGAAGAGCTCAGCCAGCACTGACCCCTCTTCATACCCAGGGCACCCCCTGAGGACCCATGGAACCCAGTTTGACAACTACTTACGCAGTAGAAGGCCTAGAGTGGTCATTTAGTTGGCATGGTCTAAGAGGCACACCTAATTTGCCAACTCAGTGCTCTTCTTACTCCACTGCTAGGTCTCTCTGAGGTCTTTAGAGAGGCGTTTCCAGGGTGGTGGAGCTGCGTTTCCCAAGCGCGGGTTGTTTGGACATGCTTAAACCAATGTGGCAGCAACACGCTGTGCAGACGAGCAGACTGTCGTCTTGGAGGGTCTGAGTCCAGCCGTATGCATGGCCTTGGGGCCCTGCTTGCCAGGCGCCTTCTTAAGGGCGAGGCTTTGTTCCACTGGGGTATCAGAAGGGGGCATCATGGGCAGCACTGTGCACGTCCAAGGGAGCCCTGGCAAATGCCCCCAAACTCTCCACTGTAAAGTGAGGGTGCACATCCCACCTGGACACCACCTCCCACCCCCACCCGAGTCCTCCATTAGTGCTACACTACGCTTCTTCCTACTCCTGTCTCTTCCCCACAGCTGTCTCAGCTGCTGCAAGGGCTGAGAACCCCATGAAGGGAAATAAACATATGCATTGAAAATAGGGAACCAGGGAGGCTGAGGAGCTTTCATATCAAAAAGAAAAATGAAATCACTTTAACCTTCAACTTTCACAGTCATCAGAGCTGAGAACAATTGCATCTCTTTGGAATAAAAAAGCCTAAGCCCCTTGAGCGCAGAGTCGGCATCTTACTCAAGCAGTGCCAAGTGCCTCTTGTGCCACAGAGGCTGAGGCGCAGTCGTGGCTCCACACATAGCTCTTGAATAATCTTAGAAAAAACTTAGATATAAAAATGTCAAAGGGTTGAGCAACATATACTCCCCTCTCTCTCTCCCTTCCACCTCCACATAAAGGGATTATAGTTCTATACTCACTTAATTTATAACATCTTTAGCTTTGACTTTTTAAAATCGACTCAGCAAAAGTGCACTCAACCCAAGGCCAAGGTCAGCCAGGAAGGGAGGCAGAAAGTGGAGGGAAGCAAAGGAAGCAAGTCTTCCCAGAAACACAGCTTCCATGTTTTCTTTTCTTTTCTTTCCCTTGGTATTTTTGGCGGGGAGAGGGGACAGGGTCTCTCTCTGTTACCCAGACTGGAGTATGGTGGTGTCATCATAGCTCACTGCAGCCTCCAACTCCTGGGCTCAAGTGATCCTCCTGCCTTAGCCTCCTGAATAGCCGGGGGCTAGAGGCATGTGCCACCATATTGGGCTCATTTTTATTTTTTGTAGAGACAGGTTTCACTAGTGCCCAGGCTGATCTTGAACTCCTGGCCTCAAGCAATCCTCCTGCCTCAACCTCCCAAAGTGCTGGGGTTACAGGTGTGAGAAACCTTGCTGGCCAATCTCAAGTTTTCTAACAAAGGGGTCCATGGCTAGCATATTTGCATTTCAGTGGAGCAGAAAGTGTTAATTCTCTGGTTTTCCCAGACTCTCAGGAGCTCCTTCTCCTTGTAGCTTGATTAATCATTTCAAGCTTAATGTCTTTTAAAATATTACCTTGTTCTGGGGAAAGGGGGCTGGGAGGTGGGGGTGGAGGATAGAACACAACAAAAGAAGGGCCCAGCAGAAAGACTGCTGTTGTGTTTCCTGCAGTAGCTACCATGAACAGCAAGGGCCAGAGTGTGGCCACTGGGCAGCTGGCTGAAAACCCAAGCCCATACTAGCAGGGACAAAGTCATACCTACCTCCTTTTCCTCCCTGAGAACACTATAAATTGGGAGATTATTTTTTCATCATTTAACATCAAAGGAGAATTTCTAAATTTACAACAAATTATATTCAGGGGAAATGAGGCATGCTGATGCAGTTAATGCTGATATTTAACAAACAAACCAAAAAGTATTATACTGCAGCCTCTCTCCCCAATACTTCCCTTTCAGGTGAGACATTGAGAAGAATCAGATGGACACTGAGATTCGACTTGAGCACGTCCCAAATGTCTCTAGTGCTGGCCCTTGCCATCCTTCCTTCTAACTTCATGTGGCAAGACCCAAGGGCTCCCCCCTTCTGTTTTTGTTGAGGTGAAATTCACCTACCATCCAATTAACCACTTTGAAGTATGCGACACAGTGGCACTTAGGATATTCACAGTGTCGCATGACCGCCACCTCCAACTGGATCCCCAGCATTTTCATCACCCTAAAGGAAAGCCCCACACCCACTAGGCAGTCACCAGCCCCCTCCACTGGCAACCACTTGTCTACTTCTGTATTTATGGAGCTGCCTCTTCTGGGTATTTCATATAAATGGAATCATACAACATGTGGCCTTTGTGTCTGGCTTCTTTTATGAGCATAATATCATCAAGGTTCATCTCCACTGTAGCAGGCATCAGTGCTTCGATTCTTTCTATGACTGAATGATATTCCATCATATGCATATACTGAATTTTGCATATGCATTCATCAGCTGATGGACATTTGAGCTGTTTCCACCTTTTATTGTGAATAATGCTGCTCTGAATATTTGTATACAACTATTGGTTTGAATACCTGTTTTCCATTTTGGCAGGGATATACCTAAGGGTGGCATTGCTGGGTCATATGATGATTTTATGTTTAACTGTTTCAGGAACAAATCAGTAAGACTTTTTACATGTTAACAAGAGAAATTGTGGTGAACCAAGCTACGTACTAACAAAGGGAACTGGTGACTCAAAGAAGCAGCCACTTGGCTGCTTCCCGGCCCTCTGAGGCCAGCCATGTCTCTAGAGAGGCAGGGCAAGAAAAGAAAATGGGAAATAGCAGAACAAGGTGGAGTATTTTAAAGCACCTGTGAAGTAACAGGAAACAATTTCTCTGAAGATCCCCAGAAAGAGAAAAACCTTAGGGCTGGATACCAGCTAAAGTGTCTCATCTCCTCTAAAGCTAAGAAAGCTCTAGGGAAACAGCTTGGAGATGTGGACCTTATAAATCCCTGTTTCACCAGGTAAGATACCATGAGCAAAGTCACAGATGGAGGCAGGAAGGTATGGACCACAACCGGCCCCCTCTGGCTAAGAGGATGGTTCCAATGGGGATTTCTAGGGGTAAAACTGGAGAGGTAGATTGAGCCAGACCATGGGGTCCTGGGAGCTGAGCAATGTAAGAAAGAAGCCACTGAAGTTGTGTCACCAAAGGCAAGAAGATGAGGAGGATCCTGTGCTCAGTGGAGTTTCATGACGAGAAAATGAACAAAGGAGGTGAATGAGAGAATTATTAAAATCACCCAGGTATGATGTAATGAGAACTCACAGAGAATTGCTACAGGAATAAAATGGAGGCAAGAGGTATAAGAAGAGGGATGAGTTTGAGTAAAGAAAGCAAATGATACTAAATTGGACCTTCTGAACAAAGAAAACAGCTTTCCTTCTTTGTGTCCTGTGGGACCACTGAAGTCAAAGGTTATGAATCTGGGCACCCCCTGAAGTGTCCCATCTCTTCTGAAGCTAAGATAACTTCCAGGAAAACAACTTTGTAAACTTTGACCTTAGAAATATCTGACACCAGAATTCTAATTAAAAAATAAACAAGCAAAAATGCCTACACACCTGCTAAGAATCCAGTGCAATTCTTAGAGGAACATGTGTTCCTTCCATTCAGAGCACCATAGAGCCAGTTAAGGTCTCACTCAAAATTAAGAGTTTCAACAGTGCCATGTGAGGCCCCCAGAAATGAGAGACTACCTCAGGATCTGTTCCTAAAACACCTCAGAAGCAAGCCTACAGAAAACAGAGGCCACAGAGCAGAGAGATAGATTTGCCTGCCTAAAACTTTCAACCATCTCTTCATTGCAATACATCATTAATTATATTAAGAAGCAGGCACCAAACAAGGAAGAATATTTACAACATATTTAATGGACAAAATTTAATAACATCTTTATATATCAATAAGAAAAAGAAAGGCACCTGCAATGAATGTTTATGTCTACCCAATATTCGTATATTGAAATTGTACCTCCCAATGTAATGGTTTTAGGAGGTGGAGACTTTAGGAGGGAATTAAGTCATGAGTCCTCATGAATGAAATTAGTGCCCTTATAAAAGAGATGATGATTTTATGTTTAACTTTTTCAGGAACAAATCAGCATGATTTTGTACATGTTAATAATGGAAATTGTCTTGAATCATGCAATGCAACTCTTACTAATGACGGGAACTTGTAATTTGGAGAAGTAAGCAGCTGCTTTCCTGCTCTCTAAGGCCAGCAATGTCTCTTGCCCTCTTTCTGCCATGTGGGGATACAAGGAGAAGTTGTCTCTTGGGAACCTGGAAGAAGGTCCTCTCCAGAACCCAACCGTGCTGGCACCTTGTTCTTGGACTCCCCAACCTCCAGAACTGAGAGAAATAAATGCCTGTTGTCTAAGCCACTCAGGTAATGGCTATTTGTTATAGCAGCTAAAAATAACTAAGACAGTACTAGACTTGAAACAGAAGTACCAAATGATGTAACAATTGCATTCCTTGATACTTACACCAATGAGCTGAAAACATATGTCCACAAAAAAAAAGAAGAAAGAAAAAGAAACCTGCTTAAGAATGTTTAGGGCAGCATTATTCATAATTGCCAAAACTTGGAAGCAACCAAGATGTTCTTCATTAGGTGAATGAATAAAATACACTGTGGTACATGCAGACAATGGAATATTGCTCAGTGCTAAAAAGAAAGGAACTATCAAGGCATAAAAATACGTGGAGAACCTTGGGTATATATTGCTAAGTGAAATTATCAGTCTGAAAAGGCTACGTGCTGTGTGATTCCAACTGCATGGCCTTCAGGAAAAGGCAAAACTATGGAAACTGTAAAAAAAAACACAGTTGTTGCTGGGGGTTGGGGGCAGAAGAATGAAAAAGCAGAGCTCGGATGATTTATAAGGCAGTGAAACTACTTTGTGTACTATAATGGTGGGAACATGTTGTATACATTTGTCCAAATTCATAGATTATAGACTGAGAGTGACCTCTACTGTGAACTGTGGACTTCAGGAGATAGAGGTGTGTCAATTTCAGTTATCAGTTGTAACAAATGTATCACTTTGGTGCAGGATGTTGATACTGGCGGAGGCTCCCTGGGGTGATGTAATCTGGGAACTCTGTACTTTCCACTCAATTTTGCTGTGAACCTAAAACTGCTCTACAAAATAAAGTCTAGCTTTAAAACAAAAGCAATGAGCAAAACGTATAAATAGGCAATTTCCAGAAGGAAAACTGCAAATGGCCAAAGAATATTGAGAAGTAATCAACCTTATATGTGACCAAAGAAGTTCAAATAAAATGATATCATTTCTGGCTATTAAGTTGACAATATTTTAAAAAATGAAAATAATAAGGATCCTTGATTATAAACAAACAAACATGCTTATATACAGCCAAGGGAAGGATAAATGGTTACAGCTTTTCCGGATTCCCTTTGGCAAGGTGTTCCAAAGGACTTCAAAAATGTGCTTACCCTTTCCCCCATTCTGCACTGAAAACTTTATGCCAAGTAAATAATGATGAATAGTCATCAACTATAGCTGACATTGGTAGAAAATTGCAAACAGCCTAAATGTTAAACAACAGAGAATTGACCCTAAAAAACTGTAGTAGATCAATATGATAGAATACTATGCAACCATTAAAAATGGTGATGTTGAAGTTTATATATTGGCATGCTTAGGTGCATGTAATAGAGTAATAATTTTGTAAAAGAAGTTATGGAAAAGGCCATTACAATCCCATTAATAGTGAAAATATAACTATTTGTGGACACACACACACACACACACATCCTTATTGATTTTATGGAAAGGAAAAGTGCCTGGAAGGCTAAAATGTTGATAGTAGTTATCTGTAGATCGAGGGGTTATGAATTATTTTTTTCTAATTCTTCTTCAAGAAATAAAGGCTAGCATAATAAAAATAATAATGAATGCAAACAACAAAATCAAGACAGAACCTTAATTCAGGTTGTGCAATATATCCACAACCACAGTTCTGGGCCCAGCAGGCCAAACTTGGTCTCAGCCCACAACTGAGCAATGCTCTGTGTAAGCAGCTGCCAGACTGGAATGTGACCATTATCATCTCGTTTTCAGACAAAATTTCTCCAGCCCACCATGAGCCCCTCCCTCCCAGCACCCTCCTCTAAACAAACACAGACACTAAGGGGGCTGCAGCCCTCTTGAGTTCCACGCTAATGAGCTGTGTCACTGCGAGGGCAGCTGCGGGTCGGGCTGCAGCCCCCACGTCCGCGCTGCTTGGAAACTGCTTCCCAGGAAGGGAGAGACCTCGAGGCAGCCATCGCTGCTCAGGAAGGAGAATGAAAACTGAAAACGCAGAGTTTAGCTTTGTGGGTTTGGAAGGTTTATAGTAACAGCCCAACGAGCACGCACACCTGGGGATTTGCTGTGTTACCACGGGAGTTTTTAAAAGGTCTGGAAATAAAGTCAACCCATGCAAGGGCGGGAGAGGAAATCCCAAAAGCTGCCAGGTGCCAGGAGCTGTGAGTGCCCTATAAATCAGAAAAGGGCACATAAAGTGGCCTCGAGGGAAATGATGCATTCACCTTGAATGTGGACCTTTCTGAGATCACGGTCAGATTGTCCACCCAGAGACTCTGCCCGCAATCCTGAGGTGCCTCTGAGAGGCGCCATTCTGCCATGCGGGAACTCGCAGACTTAGGGTGCAAAGAGCCGAAGAGCTGTGCCAATAAAGCATCTCCAAACCTGATGGCGGGAACAGTGCAGGAAGTCAGTACGGGGCCGTGACGTGGGCTTCCCAACCCACTTCCGTCCTGACCTCTCGGCCACACGCTTGGTGGGACAGGCCCTGCTAGCTCTCAGAACAGCTGAAGGGGCCTCTTCTTTTAGACCCCAGCTGTTTCCAGTTAGCTAATCTCACTGCACTGTTCTGTTACTGAGGGGGGTTCCCAAGAATCTCTGAGAATCCTAGGTATCACATGTCCCGAAATAATTCATAAAATTAAGACTCTACTATATCAGAGCTGAGTAGAATTGGAGGGAAGCTCTGACCCCCGCTGCCAGAGCCAGAGGACAGACTGGAGGCCAGAAGAGGACATGAGCTGCCTGCAGGCCACCATGGAGACCCTGGAACTGGGTCTCACAGTCCCCAGTGTCTCCTCCACAGCCTTGCAGTTCAAGGTGTGGTTTGTGGCCCAGAGATGCCGGCACCACCTGGCAGCTGGTTAGAGAAGCAGAATCTTAGCCTCACTCCAGACTCTCAAAATCAGAATCTGAGTTTCAATAAAATCCCCGAGTGCACGTTCAAGGGTGAAGAATACTTCTCTGAGCCGGTGGTCCTCAATCTTCCATAAGCATCGGAATTCCCGGACCGTGTGTGCAAACTCAGATTGCTGGGCGCCACTCCACAGAGTTCCTAATTCAGGAAGTCTTGGGTGGGGTCTGAGATTTTACATTTTCAGCAAGTTTCCAGGTGTTATGGTCTGAATGTGTGTGTCCTCCCAAAATTCATATGCTGAATCTTATCCTCCAAGGTGGTGGTTTTAGGAGGTGAGGCTTTTGGGGCTCTGCCCTCATGAAGGGAACTAGCGCCCTCATAGAAGAAGATAAAGGGAGCTGCCTTGCCCCTTCCACCGGGTGAGGACGTGGCGATGCGGTGCCATCTGGGAACAAAGCGAGCCCTCACCACACACCGCATCTGCTGACGCCCTCATCTTGGACTTCCCAGCCTCCAGAACAGTGGGCAATAAACCTCCATCGTTTATAAAACACCCAGTCCAAGGTGCTGCGCTACAGCAGCCCAAACGGCAGCCCACCAGGCAATGCTGCTGGGGCTGATCGGAGACCACACTCTGGGGACCTCTGCCTCTCCACGGCATGGTGCTAGCAATCAGCTCCGCCTGGGCAAGGAGAACGGCCTGTCGAGGCAGCTGGGGCCTCTCTGAGGCAGGCCATGGGACGGCCTGCGGCTGGGGACCTGTCCCCAGACAGCCCAGGGGCAGGATGGTAGGGCCAGCACTCAGGAGGCTTCTCTGAGCACTCCGGGTGCACGCTGAGCCTGCTGGGCCGCCTGGGCCCTCCATCCTAACCCTGGTCCGGGGAAAGTGAGGAGTGAGCTTTGCCGCAGGACCTCCACCTGCAGGATGTGGTCAGCCGCAGAGGAGGGCCTCGAATCTGAGCCAGCCTGAGACCCTTTACTTGCTGCCTCCTTTGATCCCTGCCGTGAGCAGGAAAGTGAGCGGGTCGTGGATTGCTGAGCCCCTTTACAAATGAGAAAAACCACCGGTGGAGAAAGTGAAAAGGGCACTCACCTAATTGCTGACAAAGCTAGAATGAAAAACCATTTCTCAGCTCTTACTTCATTAATTTTCCCCGCAATAATTCATTGCCCTTCTGGGTTCTATAGGGAGTGAGTATAACTAGAGTGTTTCTGATCCTTTTCCAGATGGGGCAGGTACATTGCTATTCCAGATGATCGGGAAACAGCCATTCCACGCGTTTTACACATAAAAGAGAGACACACGCACACACAAATACACACACCCTAAAGCCATAGTGCTAGAAACACACTCAGCCTCAGTGCCGGAAAGATCAAAGACTTTCGAGGGAGAGACTATCCCCAACAGGAGAAAATCTGTTACTGATTTAACTCTGCATTTTGCCACTTACAAAAGTGTAGGCAGTGCCAAAACTTTAAAAGTGCTATGTTCCAAAGTGCAGTTTTAAGTCAGTTTCCGGAAGTGCAAAGTGCCTGCAGAGCGTTCAGCACAGAGCGGTCATTTGGAAATTAATGCGCTCCTTTGAATATTGTAACGACAAATGGTAGAGAGATTTCCCAGGCCGATCTGTAAAAGTCTATTTCAGCTACAAGACACCTAAAATCCCACTTACCTCTCCGACAGTATCTGTGGAGGGAAATTGCATTCAAACATCTAATTCCGAGCGTGTAACACAGGCCTTTCCTCACAATCACCCCACGGCGTGTCTCCATTGCTTTGTTACTCCTCTCTTTTTCCCTCTTAAAGGTAAGAAAATAGAAACCACGTCTGCCTTATTCATTATTGTGCACCCAGTGCAATGCCTGATACGTAAAAATATTTAACGAATGAATGAATAAATGCTGTTCCCTGGACCTGGAACGCTCTTCCCAGCCCTACCTGCTGCGACCGGCTGCCTCCTACTCCACCCCGCAAACTAGCCTTCCTGGCCTCCACCCAGAGCACCTTGTGACACTCTCGGCCACAGCAATGACCACATCGTATTTTAAATGCCTTCTCATTTAAAATATCTTGGAAAAATATCAAGTATCTTTTTCTAAGGCTATACCCACATGCTCAGAGCTTAAATTAGCTTCTTTAGCCCCTCATTCTTAACAGTGAACAACTAGAAGGCAAACATTAAAGACTGAAAAAAACTATAACAAACAACTAAAAACAACAGGCAGGAAATCGCAGGAAGAAGACAATTTCAAAAATATGTTATTAACATACTCAGAGAAAGATGTTAAAAAATATATTATTTCTGTGTGTTATAAACAAGGAAACAGGATCTTACAGTTAAATAAAGGAACAAAACCAAAATAAAACAAGAAGTCTTGGGAATTAAAAACATGACATTAGAAATTATAAACTCAATAGAAAGGCTGTAAGACAAGATCGTAGATGTCTCCCAAAAAAGAGTCAAAAAAGGGGGGAAACAAGAAAGACAAGGGAGTTAAAAGAGTCAAGGAACAAGAACCGAGGTGGCCTCAAGCCGTAACTCCAAGTCCCACCTGCGGTGCCCATGGTGGCAGCGAAGGCATCACCGCTGCTAGCCTGGGCCCCTCTCTCCACTGTGGGCGGCGCTGCCCCGGGTGGCACTAGTGTGACCGGAGGGCGCGGGACCAGCACTGGCAGGCTCCTGTTCCCGCCGTGCTTCTGGGTCCGAAGCGCCACAGAGCGACGAGGTGTTTCCTCACTAGCGGTCATGTGCCCGTCACTACGCAGTCTCGGTGATACCTGGGAGCCTCCCGATTAAAATTCACTTAGTACTTTTATTTAAATCAGATTATCCTTTTGATGCTTGCATACGTTTACCTGAAAGGTGAGTTATGACATGGACATCAGGAGGAAACCACTAGCATGTTCCGCAGGGCCAGGCTCCAAAGCAGCCCCCGGGGACTCCTGCCCCCACCCCAGTATTCGTGGCCCCGTGTTGTCCCTCCTGCAGTGAGGAAGGGTGGCCTGTGTCACCAGGAGGACATCGCAGAAAAGATGCAGGGCGACTTCCGAGCTTGGGTCATGAGAAGGAGTGTGACCGCTGCCTTGCTCTCCTAGCTCCCTCGCCCTGGGAGAAGCCAGCTGACGTGCCACAGGAGACCCCAGCGGCCTGTGGAGAGCCCCACCGGCGAGGACCCGGCCCCCGCAGGCCCCAGCTGTGGCACCGCTCTGGACGCAGGTCCTCCCGCCCCAGTCCAGCCTTCCGCGGAGCAGCCCTCGGGGACATCATGACCACACCCTCCCGAGAGAGCCTGGGCCGGAAACGTCCAGTTGGGATGCTCCTAGATTCCATGTTACAGAAAACATGTGGCATAACAAATGTGTATTGTTTTTCAGGCCACCAAGTTTTGGGGAAGTTTGTTATATAGCTACAAATAATGAATATGCTTCCTATGAATAGGAAATGAAAACAAATGAATGTTATTAAATTCTACCTGTGGACTATTCTCCAATGAAGGTTCTGAGCCTAAGACTTGCTGTCTATTGGTTGGAGAGGAAGATTAGCGAGTGTTAGAGTTGAAGACTAACCCTAAACACAGACTGGTCCTCCTTAATGTGGTCAGGAAAAGGAACAGAGAACAGAGAATGGAAAGAGGAACAGAGATGTCTCTCTATGAGGTTGAGCCATATAATCCAGTGCCGTGCGCCATCTAAAATGATTTCAGAGGCCAGCAGTGGTACATGTCCCATACCTGGGGAAGGCCAGTGGTGGGAATGTCAGGAGATGGTGGCGGGAGAGCTACCCAGTTTCTAGGCTGAGTTTCGGCAATCCCTGGTGGGTGGCGTTGGCACACGACTTCCGCCCTGTGGACCTGGATCTCCTCCTCTGTCAAATGAAGACTGAACCAGGTGATGACTGAAGTGGGACCTGGAATAACAGGACTCCTCACCAGAATATCAAAGGACAAGTGTGTCGACTGGAAGAATGCAGTTTGTAAGACTTCTCTACATGCCTACATGGCTACAAATATTTTCATGTATTTTTGTATGCATCCAATTATTCATTCAGGCTTTAAAAAATAAATTTAATGGCATAATCTAGTTAAAAAAATAAATAGCATTCCTGATTTACGCATCAAGAGCAGTTCTGATCTTTGCTAAAAATAAAGCCTTTAGCCTGAGTCACCTCCAAGTCATAATAATTAAATGCCACGGAGCAGAGGCTTGGAAAGGGTGAGCTCTGATTTCATTCCAGATGTGCATTTTTCACCGAGTATCAAAGTCACAGAGTTCCTGCCTGACAGCCGAGGAGGCTCCACGCCAGTCTGAGGACTCTCTTTGACCTACAGAAAGCTACCCTGCTGGACCTGAAATTCCGAGAGAGCTAATTTTCCAGAGCAGCTTAATGTTTTAATGACCATAAACAGACTCTAATCAACCTATGAATACACGTGTACGCACAGTGACATTTCAGCATATCCTTACTCCCACAATACGTCCATTTCATTGCTCCTCACATCCAAGACGAAGGCAGGGGTGCTGCCCACACACTAGCTCTGCCCATCCCCACCACCCCCACCGCACCCCCGCCAAACACCGCCTACCTGCCTGCACCTGCGCCTGCGCCTCTGAGGCCGGAAGTTCCGCAGGGTCCGTCCCTCCACTGGCTAGTTTTAGTGCAAAGAGGAGAAAATGTTTCATTCATGAGGTCCTCTGAGAAAACGATATTCGGGGATTATGTACCGATTGCAAAACAATTTCAAATGTTGATTTGACTACTCTTTCTGTGCTTTGATAGATATGGAAAACATCCAACACGGCTAAATTTAAGGTCAGAGCTTCCTTAACTGCATGCCGCAAATATAAATAATAAACATGAAGGGAAGGCAAAAAAATAAATAAATAAATAAGGAGAAAAGAGAGAAGAAGCAACAGCAACAAAACCAAAGTGAAAAGAAGAAGAGAGTGAGAACAAGAAACTAAAAGAGAGAAACAGAAATCACACACCGAAGTGACAGAGGAAGAAAGAGGGAAATAAAGAGACAGGAGAGGCAGCGACGCCTTTCTACCTGCTTCCCGTCTCTCTCGGCACACGATGACCCTCAGGGATCAGCGTTCTCACGGATGGCAGTGGTGACATCGACTGAGTGCCTCACTCCCCACACCTGCTCATCACACAGGGGTCTGCCCAAGGCCCCAGAGCTACTCGTGGCAGGTCCAAACCTCGCTGCTTTCCCTCCCTCTGTCTACACGACCTCGGGGGACTCAGCCCTCGTTGACTTATTGAAGGAGCCCCAAACGGTTCTCCCCACAATCACACAGTTGTTCTGACCAATCTTGAGAAGTTAATAAAAAATGACATACAAGTCCAGGCACAGTGGCTCATGCCTATAGTCCCAGTACTTTGGGAGACTGAGGCGGGAGGATCACTTGAGCCCAGGAGTTCGAGGCTGCAGTGAGCTGTGATCACACCACTGCATTCTAGCCTGGGTGACAGAGCAAGACCCTATCTCAGCAAAAAAAAAAAAAAAAAGAGAGAGAGAGAGAGAAAGAAAGAAAAAAAGACATGCAATGTTAGTAAGCTTGTTGAAGGCCAGACAAAATTTCATCAAGGACTGTTTTCCCACCCTATTAGGGGAGCCACAAGCCATTTATAAATGTTCTTCATGCTCTGGGTAAGGCCAGGGCAAGATAGAAGGTCTCATTCTGCTCCTTTGTCTCAAGAAAGCACAGCGTCTCCCTCCATCACTCCTTCAGGGAAATTTAGAGTTTGGGTGTAAATGTAGTGTGATAATGCATTGAAATATTAATTTCCCTGGCTTGTTTTTGGTGGTGGTGGTTTTTTGTTTGGTTGATTGGTTTGGTTTGGTTTTTCTTTTTTTGTTTCCTTGTTTGTTTTTTGCCTTTCCATTGTTAGTTGATAACCAACATTGTCTTTCTTTTTCCTTTTCCTTTTCCTTTTTTGGAAGGTGAAACATCTAGAGCTGCAGTTCTTCCTGTCTTTTATAAAGATCAACTTATTTAAGCGATTAAGTGTCCAAAAAGAGGGTGGGAGAACAAGGAGTGTCTTTGAGGGTAGCAGGGGGGAGGAACAAGTATTTGGGTTCTGCCCTGGAGAGGAAGGGGTATGGAGCTCTGCCCCAGGCCTGAACTTGAGTCTCTTGAGGAGGCCAGAACACAGAGGGGACACTTGTGTGTATAGAGGAACTCCGGCCACATCAGAGATTTCTGGGTATCATAGGACCCAAAGGACACTTGGGTCTGGAACAGTTGGCTACATTTCAGTGGGATGAAGGCCGATGAGTATGGGGCCTCTCTACAGTCATGTAGACTTCAGATCCGCAGCCAGAACTGTGGTGCCCAGCTGTGTGGACTGTGGCCTGCACAAGAGTGCCTGGCCGCAGGGCCAGCAGTAGCTGTGACCCAGCCTGTGCTCGGCTTGCCAGGCACACAGTGCAGTGCAGGTGTGCACCTGCAACGTGACGTATGGGCTGGCAGTGGCCCACTGGTCCTTGCCCATCCTGGCCTTTGTCTCCTTCCCAGGAGACAGAGCATCTCTGATGACTCTGAATGAATTTCCCATCACTAGAGTAGGATGGGGGAGGAGGGTGCAGTCAGATGTAGGTGGATTAAAAAGGAAAAAGAAATAGAATGTCTCTGGTACACCAGTATTGGTGAACAAAAATTCACACTCTCTGTAGTAAAACATTTAAAGCAGTGGTCAGCCTTTCTCACTACCCAAACTCGCAGTGGCGAGAGCCAGCGCACAGCCTTCTGCATCCGGAAGCAGGTCTTGTGCAGGGGTGGCCCCCATGGACACAACAGCAGGGACATAGATGCGTCTCCAGTCCTCACTTCCAGAGAAGGAGGGAACGGAGACTTATGAGATGGAGTCGACTTGGGCAAGTCCGAGGCTGCCAGACCTGCCACTGAGAGCCACTGCTGGGTGAGGGTGGGGGCGTCTCCCCTCAGAGCTGTTTTGTCAGGAAGACGCCACTTCCTGTTGTCCTGAGGCACACAGGCCACTGTTCACCCGGGGATCCCGCAACGGATGTCATCCTGCTCTAACAGCAGCAAGACCTCTGGTCTTTGACCCATGCAAATCTCAATTAGCCAAAATTGTTCAGCCGTGTCCAAGCTCTGTCTTCCTTCAAACACCTAATTGTACGAAAGCCACATTCCTTTCAGCAAGGACTCCCACCTCCATGATCTGAACCTCCCAGCCCCAGCCTCTCCCCAAGGGTATCTCTAGTTTTGTTTCTTCTCTTAATGAACTGTGCCAATCATTAAGGAAATGCCGCTGGGACGTTATTACTCTTGGCGATCCTTCACTCATTAGCCAGCGAGCCAAGCAAATGTCCCCATTTACAGCTGCCTCCCACTCCCACGTCCAGCCAGGCACTTCAAGATCCCATCAGCCTTTCCATCCACCCCGCTGAGAAAACACAGTCAGGCAAATGCTCAAGAAACATAAAGGATGTTAATATTGTACCAAATAACAGTGAGCAAACCTGCAAGCCAATTATTATACATCCGTTTCCTCTCTCTGGGTCTCTTTTCACTAACCTCTGTGGAATAAGTAATTAGAGAAAGCGCCACATAATCTAGAGATTCATTTGAATTCCTCAATGGTGAACTCTTCAAAACATACACATGCTGTTTTTGTTGATGCAATTAATATCCCTTTTTAGTTGTGCCTGAGTTTTGGCAGAAGGTTGGGCAAGATATAAAACCAAACTGGGATCTCATTACTGTGGTTCACTTGTCCTAATAGGACATCATCCTTGAAGCTGCATGCAGTGACCCCATCGATAATCTCAAGGCAAAGACCCAGGATGTCACAGGCATCCCTCAGGATGCAGAGCTAGATACACCCGGACCCATTACACTATCCAGAAAGAATCCACTCTGAACCATCCCAGCTAGGTAATGTCCAAATTCTCACAATGTAGCTCAGGCTTTTGATGGGGAAAAATGCATTTAAGAAAACCGTAATAACCTTCACTACAAACAAATCAAAATAAGATATTAAGAACAAGCTGGATTTTCCTTTTGTTCCTTAAACCACTTCTCCTGCTTCTTATAAAACCACATCAGACAAATGAAACCCCCACTGAATAAGCAAATGTGGAATTACATTAGGCAAATGCAAGCAGCAAATGCTAATTCTGAAAATTCACATGAGGTCACTTTGGCTTCATATTCTGTCCCTTTCTGTAAAGAAAACAGATGCCTTCTTTTGTTTTCTCTATTCTCTGATTAATGCTGCTAGTTTACTGTGTTGAAAGAAACCTGCAGGTAGTCCACCTAGGTTTTGCATGTTGGGCCTTAAGCTGCTGTTGCAGCCAGTCAACAGGTTCCTTCTATGCATTTGCCCTGTTCACTCCCTGCTGGGCTGGAGCAAGACCTGCAAGGAAGGTGAGAAAGCCAAGCGGCAGGGAGAGTGGCGTGGGTGCCGCCCACTGCTCTGCACGCTGCGCACGGCCCCAGGGCCCCCGGGCTGGCCTGAGCGCTGCAGCACCTTCAACGCCACTGCAGCAGGCGACTGCGGCAGGGCCTCAGGGAGCCTCTGTCCTGCCGCCCGGCCCTAAGCACCATGTATTTCCGGAAATGATGCACCTCAGAGAAGCCAGACCTAAGTCAGCCCAAGCTGCAGGAAGACGGAGGAGCAAGAAGGAAACGAGGAGGATGGTTAGGGCTGGAAGGTGCCTCTGGATAGAACACCTGCCATGCTTTGGCTTTTCTCAGTCCTCAACCTCCTCCCAGAGCCCTGGCGACCCGCGGCAGCAGCATCCCCTGGGGTGTGCGGGAAATGCAACGCTCAGTCCCCAGCTCAGGGTTACAAATCAGAACCTGCCGGTTACTCTCATGCACATTGATGTTCAAGAAACACTGGTCTAGAACGTAACTGAATAAAGACAAACCCTAGCTCCAGGCCTGCAGGGAACTAAAAGGTACAGAAAGGGAGAAATGATGTGCAAAATATGCCCATACCGGAGAAGGAAGAGATCCAGATGTAGAATGCATCTACCCGGTGGGACATGAGTTGCCTTTTCAAATCTGATGCTTCCCTTTTGTTTTCCAACTTGCAGATACGACATAAACCTGCTCCCCCAAATTCGTGACATATACCTGCTCCCCCAAATTCATACACGTCTCACCTGTCATACCCCATCAAGATTCCACTGAAATCTCCGGGCTGGCCCCCTGCCTGTAGCCACTTCCCTCAGTGATGTCTGTAACAAGCCACCTGCAGACCAGTCTTCCTAACACATTGATGACTTTCATCATCTCACGGCTCTGTTCACAGGTCCACAGTGGCCGCCTGTTAAGCACGACAGATTGAACTCACATGTTTATCCCTCTCTCTCTGAAAACCTCACTGAATGGAAGACAAGGAACTTGAAAAGAAAAAAATGTATAAACCTACCAGAGCAAAATAAGCAGAAAGGACACTTTAACATGAAAAACTAATCCTATAAATTTAGGAAGACAGAAAATAGAGGAAGCGTAATTGGCCTTGGAGGTCAGTGGAAACCTCATTCCACTGCCTTCAGGGGGGCGTCAACCCAGAAGGGGCTGATTCGCTCAAGGGCACAGAAGGCTTCAGGAGGCACCAGGTGCCAGGAAAGGGGTGAGGGGTGGGAGACACGTCTGACAGGTTGTCTCTATATGCAGTGACTAGACCCGGGTCCCCACCCCGATCCATGCAGCCCAGCAAACATGTTCACACGCCCCACCCCATGGGAGACCTGTGGCCCATTCCCAGAGAAACTGAACCATAAAAGTTCCTGGAACAAAGACTCCAGGCATAGCAGAGGGCAGGGATGAGGTGCAGGTCTGAGAACAAGGGAATTAAGTTGAACTTACAGTGGGGCATTCAACACCCTTTTCCAGAAAGCAGACAGCCAAGCCTTTTTCATCAAACAGGAAGATAGAACACCCTTCTCTGGAGGAGCTGAACAGCCTCAAAGAAAAATTCTCCAGTTGATTAACCAAAGAGCAGGGCTATCAGCCTATTGCCCCATGGAGAAGCCCACTGGTAAAATCCCAAAGAGCTCCCAGTTTGTTTTCTTAAGCTTCATTCCTAAGTTGAAGTGGACAGACCACAATCACTCCAGGTTTGAGGAAGGCCACCAAGGCTAAAGACAAAGGCCAAAACAAGACATCAGTTTTAGAAACCAAAACCCAAACTTAGAGGAGACAGAGACAGCACAGCACAGATAGCAAAAGAAAACTTACCGAAATAACTATACTCAATACCCTCACAGAAATAAGATGCTTCCACAAAACAATAATAAGGGAACATATGAAAGAAACAAGAGACTAGAGAAAAATAAATTATAAAATTTAAACATCTATGAGTCTAATTTTTTTTTAAATTCTTCAGAATTGGATAAATTGAGAAACTCTCCCATAAATTAGAACAAAAAAATAAATAAATAAACAGATGGACAATAGGAAAAGAAAAGTTTTTATAAAAAACAAAAGTAAAGGTTCAATTCAGAAAGCCAATATCCTATATTAGGAGCTGAAGAAAAATATAAACCTAGGAAGCAGTCAGGATATAATTATTTAAAAACAAAACAAAACAGAAAACATCCCAGAACTGTAGGACACAAGTCCTCAGATCCAAAGGATCCAGCACAATGAGTGGAGAAAGACAGAAACCAAGAAAGAAACATGATGAGAAGGTCTTGGAGGCTCATGGGGAGTGGAGGTAGTCGACAGAAACTGAACAATGCCTTCAGAAATTCTATATTCAGTCAAGCCATGAGTCAAGTGTGAAAGAAGAATAAAGACAATTTTCTGACATGTAAGAAAGTCAAGCGTGTTTCTCCAGTGTGTCATTTTTCTGGAAGCTACTAGGGGACGTCCTCCATGACAATGAGCACATAACTCAAAACAGGGGTGGCCTGGGGTCCAGGAAAAAGGCTGGAACATAGGAGAGCAGCGAAAGGAAGTCCCAGCATGGCTGTAAGGGAAAATGCTAAGACAAGTCCAGGCAGCAGGGCAACAGGACATAGCTCATATGGCAGCACAGGGTGGAGAACCCGAGAGAGAAACAGAAAGAAACAACTGAATTACCTGATGCATGTTAAACAAATTTTTAAAAGGCTTACTAACTCCCAAGAAAGCAAAAAGTTGTAAAAGAATATACATACGCTACTAGTTCAGTGCAGTATGTACTTTAGCAGTAGCAATATTTACATGGCCACAGAACTATAAATATGCATAATGATTTTGCTGAAACATTTCATAAGATTTTGTTAGGACGAGAGTGGGAGTGTGTGTAGGTTTGGGGAAGAGTGAAGGGCAGAAACGGATGGGTGTAAAAGAATGAAATCATCGATGACCATAATATCACATTAGTAGATAACTTCTAAATTAGTAAGTCAAGAAATGGCAATACATGCATATATTTAGAAATACAGACGAAAAACAATTAAAAGAGTTGAAAGATTTTGTTTCTGGGGAGTAGGGCTGTGAGGCAGGAAAGGGTAAGTGAAGTGACTGCTATTTTTCTCCTCAAGGACTCCTTACATAATATATGAAGATAGATAGCTTCGATCAAATAAATCTTAGCTTAAAGAAAGACCAGAAGGACAGACAAGAGGAGAGAAACAAGATGAATCTACAGAAATATCTCTGTCCTAATGACAATACGGTCATGGACTTCTATCTGCGCCCTCCAAATTCCCAAGAAAATGCCCACAAAACCTAAAAACACAGTGAAAACACTGTGGCCCAGCACTGGACAGATGACCGTGTCCGTGTGCAAGGAATTTCTGCAGAACAAAGTGCAAGCAGAGTAGGATAGAAGTTTTGCCGCCTTGCATAACTGGCTTCCAGGCCTGATCATTTGCAAAATGATGTTAAGAGGGAGAAGTGCACAGTGAGAGAAACTCACTTGCTCATGGTGGCTTTTTGTTGCCTGTGTCAGCTAAATCCCCAGCTAGCTGGACCCCCTGAGGTTTTATGGGGCTGTGGTCAGGCTTTCCTCTGTTTCCCAAAGGATTCTCCAATCTTGTCAAATCTTATGTTGGAGAAATTTCTTGATGCTTTCAGCGTGTGGGTGACCATGTTCTCTAGTTCCAGCATGAACATGGATTTTCTCCATTTACAATGTCACTTTGGTTATTTCTTTTGCAATTTAGAAGCTATCCTTGTGGTCAGAAGCACGTGTTTATATCACTTACGAAAGCTGAAAGTCTCACAGGGGATTTTCCCTTCCTTTTTGGTTAACCACATGGATGGAAGAGTTAGACAAAAACTTGTTGGATGCCAGCTCCACTACCAGGTGACCTCTGGCAGCTGCCTTACCTGTCTGCACCTCCATTTCCTCATCTGTAAAGTGGGGACACGATAACACCTGCCTCACAGGGTTATTGTTGGGACTAAGACCTCATGTATGTAATGCACACAATGTATTAAAAAAAGGTTTAACAAGAAAAGTGGCATTTCATTAAAAAAAGAAGCATGTATCAAGAATTCGACACCCACCTGAATCGGGAACCACGATGTGCGTGATTTCCCCCACACTCGGCTCTGCCCCTCTCCGCTGGGGCAGATGTCCCCGCCAGCCCTTCACGCCGTAGGTCTGACCTCTGCTGCTCAAAGGTGCCTACGGTAGGAACGGACATGCCCCCACGCTGGAATGAAACACAGCATCCATGATCACACTTAAAGAGAAAAGGAGTTTTCCAGTGGTGGAGAGGCCAAGAGGAAGTCCAAGGAGTTGCCGAGAAGAGAAGAGGAGGAGGCACGTCACACCCAAGCCCATGCTGAAATGGCATGAAAATGCAGGGCCTCGACCTCCCAACACGGCAGGCTCCTACAGGAAGAGGCTCCCACAGCCACCCTGGAGAAGATCAGACAGCAGCAATAACCATGGGTTTATGTGGCCCCTTACCATTTCAAACGCTTCCCTCCTCATTCACTCCTCACAAATACTTGACAAGGAATTTGGGCAGGTGGTATATGTCCATCGTATGAGAAACTGAAGCTGAGAAGGATCAGATGACTTGTTTAAGGTCCTCTGGCCAGTGGGGGCAGAGCAGAGACCACAAACAAGAGGTCTCGGTGCAGACTCAGGTGCTGCACCCGTAAAGGCAGGTGGGCACAGCCTGTGCCCAGAGCACGGCAGGAGCAGTGATGGCAAACTCAGGTTCTGTCCAGTTTCTCACTCGACTGAGAGAGAAATGCTCCTTCCTGCTGGCTGGGGCATCTCCCCCTCCTGGCAAGGGAGATGGGGGGAAGAACCCATACGGGGGGCACCTGGGCACCTTGTCCCTGGAGGGCATTTAGAGGTCGGGAGTAGCATGAGTTTGAACTCCTCTAAAAACATCAGGGTGGATTCAATGCCTCATGCCATATGGAACCCATTATCCTAGGAGCCCTCGCAGGTCGAGTATTAATAGGTTAAAGAAGGCTTCGGATAATTATTTAGTCAATTGATTCAAATTGGATTATTAAAAAGGGAGCTGAGCTATTAGAGTATTCCCCCTTGTGTTTGAGGGTGATGCTGAGAGAAGGAACTTCAGAGACTAATCTTCAGACGGCTTGATGTGGGCTGGCGCAGGGTGGAGTCTCCTGTGCTCTAGTGCAGACAGTTCTGTGGCTTTGCTCAGCAGTCCCCTAGAGAACTGCTGAAGACTCTGGCATCCTGACAGGCTCGTGTCAACGCAGGAATCCAAATCATATGCCTCATTTTCTTCCATACCTCATTTTCAGTCTTATAGTCTTTGGAATTGATTCATTTCTGATTATTTGGTTTAGACAAAAAGACAAAGTGAAACATTGCTTGAATGGTCGTTTTCCAGCAACTCGCACTAAGCCTGTAGCCTTTGGTTTACATCCTATTAAAGATCTTTACCTTCAACAAGGGCAGTTTCAGATTTTTTTTTTTTTTGAGATGATCTAGTTATTAATTCCCTTGCACCAGGGAGACCTTTCCACATTGATCTTTTTAGGGGGTGGGGGATCAGAGGACAGTGGGGAAAAAAAGGCAAAGAAAAAGTACGATGAAGCGTGTAGGAACTGAGCTGAGTGAATAAAGAAGGTGCGGGAAGGTGTGAGAACGGCCAGGGCCTCACTCACGGTGCACCTCAGCAAACAATCGGGAAGAGACGATAAAATTTCCCGAAAGGAAGGAAGCAGGAGGGAGAACTAGGAGAACAGGAGAAAGGAGGGCAAAAATAAGGACTTTGAAGAAGAAAAGGCTCAAAACTTGAAGTTTGAGATGGATCACTCAAGGGAGCCCCTGGGAGTGGGAGAAAGGAACTGGGAACAGAACGCAGCAGCCAGGACAAACTGCGACATCCCGGCCTGCCGTGGGGCACGTCCTCCCGAGCTCTCCCCAGACGTTGGGCAAAGCGCAGCAGTCAGCCCCTCTCACCCACCATCCCCCCATGACCCTGCCCCTCCTGTCCCTAACTATCTCTGCCCCCTGCCCCTCCTGTCCCTAACTATCTCTGCCCCCTGCCCCTCCTGTCCCTAACTATCTCTGCCCCCTGCCCCTCCTGTCCCTAACTATCTCTGCCCCCTGCCCCTCCTGTCCCTAACTATCTCTGATCCCTGCCCCTCCTGTCCCTAACTAGCTCTGCCCCCTGCCCCTCCTGTCCCTAACTATCTCTGCCCCC
>VSMD01006096.1:0-25784 GCA_008750895.1 Mirza zaza
TAAATTTTAAAAAAGGATAAATTAGGCTGGGCGCGGTGGCTCACGCCTGTAATCCTAGCTCTCTGGGAGGCCGAGGTGGGCGGATCGTTTGAGCTCAGGAGTTCGAGACCAGCCTGAGCAAGAGCGAGACCCCATCTCTACTATAAACAGAAAGAAATTAATTGGCCAACTAATATATATAGAAAAAATTAGCCGGGCATGGTGGCACATGCCTGTAGTCCCAGCTACTTGGGAGGCTGAGGCAGCAGGATTGCTTGAGCCCAGGAGTTTGAGGTTGCTGTGAGCTAGGCTGATGCCACGGCACTCACTCTAGCCTGGGCAATAAAGTGAGACTCTGTCTCAAAAAAAAAAAAAAAAAAAAAAAGGATAAATTAAAGGAAAGTCACTTAAAATAAATAACAGGAATTTCAATACGTAAGTGTTGTAGAGTTACCAAACAACAGAGGACAGTCAATTACACTTGAATGTATAACAACATATAACATAAACAACAAATCATTCTTTAGTATAAGTGTGTACCATACAATATGTGGGACATACTTATACTAAAAACCAATTTGTTTATTTGAAATTCCAATATGGCTGGGTGAGGTGGCTCACACCTGTAATCCTAGTACTATGGGAGGTCGAGGCGGGCGGATTGTTCGAGGTCAGGAGTTCAAAACCATCCTGAGCAAGAGCGAGACCCTGTCTCTACTATAAATAGAAAGAAATTCATTGGCCAACTAATATATATAGAAAAAATTAGCCAGGCATGGTGGCGCATGCCTGTAGTCCCAGCTACTTGGGAGGCTGAAGCAGCAGGATTGCTTGAGGCCAGGAGTTTGAGGTTGCTGTGAGCTAGGCTGATGCCATGGCACTCACTCTAGCCTGGGCAACAAAACGAGACTGTCACTTTTTTTTGAGACTGTCTCAAAAAAAAAAAAAAACAACGAAATTCCAATGTAACTCATCCTGTAGTATAAGCATGTCCCAAATATTATATGGAACTAATTGTACTAAAGTATTATTTATTAATTATCTGAAATTCACCTGGAATTAGGCATACTATGTTTTATCTGTCAACTCTAAAATATAGGAGCTTGACTTTGCTAGAAGATACAGTGTCAGCTGCCTGCACTGTCTCATGTTGAATGAGTTTGAATGTAAAAGCGGGGAACAGAAGCCGTTGTGCTTAAGAAGTGAGCAAAAAACAAAGAGGGTGATGTTGAGTGTCTGTCAAAGTGGTCCACAAAGTGCACTGTGTGTGTTCATAAAAAAGGGTTAGGGCCCAGTTTCTGCTAAAGGTAAGAGGTTGCACCCCTTTGAGCATGTTTGCCGGGACATGACAACGTTGTCAGGGACGCAGGACAGCTCTCCTTGCGTGTAAGGAGCCTGTGCTTTGCTGGTCCCCCAGAAAGCCATCAGATTTCCCACCCACCGCCCATTGAGACTGCTCCAGTGCCTGCCCCAGGGCTAAGTTCCCCATTGAACCTCACGTCCTTACCCCAGGGGACCGGCCTCCCTCGGCAGCCAGCTGCATCCACCCCCAGTCTCAATGCCTCTTTCTCCCCAGGAAACCCTGGAGGACCTAGACAAGAACAGAGATGGCTACATCCAAGTGGAGGAGTACATCGGTGAGTGGGCCCCGTTCCTGTCCCGGGTGTGGGTGACAGCGGATGTAGATTACCCAGAAGAGAGCAATGGCCCTCAGAGGTGAGGCAGGGGCACGGCTTGAGTTCATGCATACACCAAACATTTATTGAGTAGCTACCGTATACCAGACACAAATGCATCTATTAAGCACCTACTGTGTGCCAGTCCCAGGAAACATTTATTGAGCACCTACTGCATACAAGTGTTTGAGTATACAGCAGAGAATAACACAGACAAGGTACCTCTCCTTGGGAGTCTGGAGTTTTTAGAAAATCAAAACTTGGGGGTAGGCCGGGTGGGGTGGCTCACGCCTGTAATCCTAGCACTCTGGGAGGCCGAGGCGGGCCGATTGCTCGAGGTCAGGAGTTCGAAACCAGCCTAAGCAAGAGGGAGACCCCGTCTCTACTATAAATAGAAAGAAATTAATTGGCCAACTAATATATAGAGAAAAAATTAGCCGAGCATGGAGGCACATGCCTGTAGTTCCAGCTACACAGGAGGCTGAGGCAGGAGGATTGCTTGAGCCCAGGAGTTTGAGGTTGCTGTGAGCTAGGCTGACGCCACGGCACTCACTCTGGCCTGGGCAACAAAGTGAGACTCTGTCTCAAAAAAAACAAAAAAAAAAAAACTTGGGGGCAGCGTTTGGTGGTAACAGGCATCAAGAGGCTTGTCTTGGCTGGGCGTAGTGGCTCAAGCCTGCAATCCTAGCACTCTGGGAGGCCAAGGCAAGTGGATTGTTTGAGCTCAGGAGTTCCAGACCAGACTGAGCAAGAGCGAGACAATGTCTCTACTAAAAATAGAAAGAAATTAGCTGGACAACTAAAACTATAGAAAAAATTAGCCGGGCATGGTGGCGCATGCCTGTAGTCCCAGCTACTAGGGAGGCTGAGGCAGAAGGATTGCTTGAGCCCAGGAGTTTGAGGTTGCTGTGAGCTAGGCTGACACCACGGCACTCACTCTAGCCTGAGCAACAGAGTGAGACTCTGTCTCAAAATAAATAAATAAATAAATAAATAAACCCAAAAAAACAAAAAAGAGGCTTGTCTTTAACCTGCATCTGCACAGCAAACCCTGTGTCTCCTATTACATGTGGTGCAGAGGGCCCCTCACAATGTACCCAAGTCTCCCTTTGGCCCTGCCACTGTCCCTGTCTCCTGGGGGCAAAGAATTTAGTTGAGGGGAAAGCTATTAAGCATAGAATATTTTTTGAAGTTTGAAAACATTTTTCTATAGAATATTTTTATGGAACAAACCTGCAGGGAAGACATTTTATTTAAGTGTAATTTGTTTTCTAACATCTGTGAGGAAGATAGAAATCTTTTTTTTTATAAGAAAACTTAAACATCACAGCAGGACGGCTGACACATGGTCACCTGTCACATGCTTGAGACCTTGTTCTAAGTGGTTAACATCTTGTCATTTATTTATTTCTATTTATTTTTTTTAGAGAAAAGGTCTTGCTGTGTCACTCAGGCTGGAGTGCAGTGGCACCATCTTGGCTCACTGCAGCCTCCCACTCCTGGGCTCAAGGGATCTTCCTACCTCAGCCTCCCGAGTAGCAGGGACTACAGGCATGTGCCACCATGCCCAGCTAATTTTTCTATTTTTAGTAGAGACAGGGTCTCACTCTCACTCAGGCTGGTCTCAAACTCCTGACCTCAAGCAATCCTCCCACCTCGGCCTCCCAGAGTGCTAGGATTACAGGTGGGAGACACCATGCCCGGTCACCTTTTTCTATTTCTTAGAGACAGGGTCTCATTTTGTCACCCAGGCCAGGAAGTGTCAGAGCCAGGGGGATTGGACGCTGGGTCCCCTAGGCCCCCTGACCTGCCCCGACTCTGTCCCTTCTGTCCCACCCCCAGCGGATCTCTACTCTGCGGAGCCTGGGGAGGAGGAGCCGGCCTGGGTGCAGACCGAGCGGCAGCAGTTCCAGGACTTCCGGGACCTGAACCAGGATGGGCGGCTGGACGGGAAAGAGGTTGGCCACTGGGTGCTGCCCCCCTCGCAGGACCAGCCCCTGGTGGAGGCCAACCACCTGCTACAGGAGAGCGACACAGACAAGGTGCCATGATGGGCCACACAGGCAGGCACTGGGCAGGGGACGCTGGGTGGGTGTGTAGACATGAGCAAGACTGGGCCAGGGGCTGCGGTGGTCCCGTTTGGTGGGATAATGAAAGAGGGATAGAGAGAAGGAAAGGGATAGAAGAATACAGACATCCAGACAGAGGGGGACAGAAACCCAGAGAGAGGAGAGGCAGAGGCCCAGAGAGAGGGACATTTACCTTTTCTATTGATCATTGACACTTTGAACGAACTTGCGGCCCTGGGTTCCTCCCAGGGCCAATAAAAAGAACAAAAAGAGAGAGGGGGACAGAGACTCAGAGAGAGACAGGGACCAGGGGACATACTTAGATGTAGGGAGGGCTCTCACAAGCAGGGCCAGTGCTGTCCCATCTGATCCCTGACCCTCCCTCCAGGACGGGCGTCTGAGCAAAGCCGAGATCTTGGGCAACTGGAACATGTTCGTGGGCAGCCAGGCCACCAACTATGGCGAGGACCTGACACGACACCACGACGAGCTTTGAGCCCCCGTGTGCCTGTCACAGCCCCCTAACCCATGAGATACCCCGAGGAGGGCCGCAGTAGCCAGGCCCCTCCCTGTCACAGCCCTGCAGGATGGGGAAGCAGCCCCCCAACGTGCCCCTGCCCCTGGGCTCTCAGGGACCACCTGGGTCAGTTTCTGTCCCTGAGACACTCCAGCCCTCCCCACCCTGTCCCAGGAGCTCTCACAGCCCAGGAGGGTGAGTGACAGCCATTTCTCACTGGCAGAATCTCCCACCCCAAACCCAGGGCCCCTCACTTCATGCTCAGCCCCCAGGAGCCGCCACTATCACCCCAACTCCAGACCTGAGCCTGTGCCACACACTGAGAAAGTCCCAGCCCAGCCACCAGCCCGCCCCAGCCCGCCTCCCCTCTGCCAGGGAGGCAATAAAACCAGTGCTGGGCCTCTCCTTGTGTCTGTCTCATCCAGGGACCCTGGGGAGGGACTGGGGGCTGTGACAGGGGATGAGGGGACCACGCTGGGGGTTGGGACCATGCTGAGGCACAAAGGAGGAGACTAGGCTTGCAAGGCGGTGCTGGGTGTCAGCGGGGGTGGAGAGTGTTCCTGGGGGTGAGAAATAAAACTCTGCAGCCTGGACCCTGCAGCACACAAACCACAGGAAGCCCTGCTCTCAGAGCTCCGGCGGGGAGACACAGACAGGTCACCATAAAACCCATAAAACATGTCACAGGTTTGGCGCGCTGGCTCACGCCAGTAATCCTAGCACTCCGGGAGGCCGAGGCAGGAGGATCACTCAAGGTCAGGAGTTGGAAACCAGCCTGAGCAAGAGCGAGACCCCGTCTCTACTAAAAATAGAAAGAAATTAATTGGCCAACTAAAAACATATATAGAAAACATTAGCCGGGCATGGTGGCGCATGCCTGTAGTCCCAGCTACTCGGGAGGCTGAGGCAGGAGGATCGCTTGAGCCCAGGAGTTTGAGGTTGCTGTGAGCTAGGCTGCCGCCACGGCACTCACTCTAGCCTGGGCAACAAAGTGAGAGTCTGTCTCAAAAAAAAAAAAAAATTCTGGAAGAGGCAAAACTAATTTAGGGGATTAGAAACCAATGATGCTGCCAGTGGGTGGGGAGGGACCAGAGCAGACCTGAAAGGGGCTCATGGGGCTGGGAAATAGCTTGATTTTTTTTGTTTTTTTTTTTTGAGACAGAGTCTCGCTTTGTTGCCCAGACTAGAGTGAGTGCCGTGGCATCAGCCTAGCTCACAGCAACCTCAAACTCCTGGGCTCAAGCGATCCTCCTGCCTCAGCCTCCCAAGTAGCTGGGACTATAGGCATGCGCCACCATGCCCGGCTAATTTTTTCTATATATTTTTAGTTGACCAATTAATTTCTTTCTATATTTAGTAGACATGGTGTCTCCCTTTTGCTCAGGTTGGTTTCAAACTCCTGTCCTCTACCAATCCTCTCACCTCGGTCTCCCAGAGTGCTAGGACTATAGGCGTGAGCCATAGTGCCCGGCCAAAAGTGGTTTTTAATTTCACTTTTCAATTTTTTGCTTCTAGCATATAAAATAGGAATATTCTTACATTAACTTCATATTCTCTGAACTTGCTAAATTTACTTTGTAGTCCTAGAATTTTCATTCCTTTTTATTATTTTATTTCTCTGCTGACATTTCCTGTCTTTTTATTCATTATAAGCATGCTTCCCTTTAGGTTCTTGAGCATAGTTATAATCGCTATTTTTAAAACTTTCTTTTTTGATTCCAACATGGGTCATTTCAGGTCTCAGTTTACTGTGTTTTCCCTAGAGAATAGGTCATATTTTCTTCTTTGTTACTATATTGAGTAATCTTAGATTGTATATTGAATATACCGTAGAAACTCTGGAGTCTATTATGTTCCTCTGAAGAGTATTGCTTTTTTCCCCCCACGAAACCCATTAACTTAGTGGAACTCAAACTGTAATCTCTATAAACTCTGTCTCTCCTGTGAAATTTGTAGCACAAATTTCAGTTCTTATTTTTAGGTTTAACTGGTCTTTTTGGAGTATATCACACACAGGTGTGGCGTAGGGTCAGCCAGATGTTTGAGTGGAGTGTATGTAAAATATTTGGGGTACCATCTCCCATTTGTTTCCCCAGTATTTAGCTCCTCATTTTTCTGTTGCTGTAGTTATTGAAGCTGGGAAGACTGGATTTCCCCTGGTGTTTTAGTTGCTCAAGGCATGAACTAGAACTTGTCCCCAATCTAAAAGCTGTACAAATGAGAAACTCGCCTAGTGACTTTCCTTTTTCTGAGTGTCAAGTCCCCTCCAATTTCCAGGCTGCTTTTGTTTACTTTGCAGTACCTTTAGGTAAATGTTCTATTTTTTTCCAGAGTTCATAACTGTTATCTGTGGGAGGGCTGGAATTTGAATCCAAGTGCAGTTTACTCTATGCTGTTAATTATACCATACCGCCCCCTAGTGGCTTGAGGTGGAGAACTGGTTGATGGGGGAGTAAGGACAAATTCTCTGGGGGCTGTTATGCTTGAAAACATTTTTTTTATCAAAATAATACTCACACACAGCAACAAATTACTTGTACAGAACACTTTATGGCCAGACATAGTGGCTCAAGCCTGTAATCCCAACAGTTTGGGAAGCTGAGGTGGGAGGATTGCTTTAGCTCAGGAATGTGATAGGAGCCTGGGCAATTTGGTGAGATCCTGTCTCTACAAAAATTAAGACAGATTAGCCCAGGACAGTGGTGTGCACCTGTAGTCCCAGCTACTCAGAGGCTGAGGCAGGAAGAATGCTAGAGCCCAGAAGTTCAAGGCTGCAGTACACTGCACTCTTCCCTAAAAAGAAGACAGCTTATGGTGGAAAAGTGCCCAGCACCTTGTAACCTTTAGTGCCTCTCTATAGAAGTTTTTTGCTTTTAAAAAATATTCTGCATATTTTATTTTTAAATATTGGCAACATACAGGATAAAAATTTCTGAACATACAAGATGCTATATACTAAAAACAAAGTCATTCACCTCCTCACAGGCAACTAATATTTCTTTCCAGGAGAACTTACACAGGTTTAGCAAATTACGTACAAATTGTTTTTCTTCTTTTTAATGTTCTGTCACCCGGGCTAGAGTGCTGTGGCATCAGCCTAGCTCACAGCAATCCCAAAGTGCTGGGCCCAAGTGATCCTCCTGCCTCAGCCTCCTGAGTAGCTGGGACTACAGACGCACACCACCATGCCCAGCTAATTTTTTCTATTTTTTAGTAGAGACGGGTTCTTGCTCTTGCTCAGGATGGTCTCGAACTCTGACCTCAAGGGATCCTCCCACCTCAGCCTCCCAGTGCTAGGATTACAGGCATGAGCCACCATGTCTGGCCTTCTTGTTTCTCTTAACAATACATTTTTGGAGCATCAGAATCCTCAGATTTTTAAAATTTATTAATTTTTTCATCATAGCAATTAAGAATACATTTTGAAGAACATTGTTAATTCAGTCCACAAGAATATTTTCATTTCTTTTTTCTCTTTTTATGAACAAGTAGTATTCCCCTGGATAATTGATTTAACCAGTTCTCTAATGACTGACATTTAGCTTGTTATCTTTCTTTTTTCTCTCTTTTTCTGCTAACCAAGTATTCTCTAGGTTGTTTCTATTCTTTTCTCTTACAGCTGCAAAAAAGGCGCTAGCACTTCTGTAATTTTCTACATGAATTTAAATGAAGACAAATTCCTAGAAGTGAAATTTATGAATTTGGTAGACTGCCAAAGTGCCGAGGACATCTTGCTGTTATTGTTATTAATTTACGTAAATTTTTTTTTTAATTTTGAGACAGAGTCTCACTCTGTTGCCCAGGTTAGAGTGCCATGGCATCAGCCTAGCTCACAGCAACCTCAAACTCCTCGGCTCAAGTGATCCTCCTGCCTCACCCTCCCAAGTAGCTGGGACTACAGGCATGCGCCACCATGCCTGGCTAATTTCTTCTATTTTTGGTAGAGATGGGGTCTTGCTCTTGCTCAGACCGATCTCAAACTCCTGACATCAAGGGATCCTCCCACTTCGGCCTCCCAAAGCGCTAGGACTATAGGCATGAGCCACCTTCCCCAGTCACAATCTACTTGTTCACATGACATCTCCTTCCCCCCAATTTTGCATTTTAGAATTTTAATTCACATACAGTAAAATCCACTCGTTTTGAACAGTTCTGTGAACTTTGTTAAACTAGAGCTACGGTATAACTACCACCGCAGTCAAGATCTGGAACTAGGCTGGGCACGGTGGCTCACACCTATAATCCTAGCACTCTGGGAGGCCAAGGTGGGAGGATTGCTCAAGCTTAGGAGTTCGAAACCAGCCTGAGCAAGAGCGAGACCCCCGTCTCTACTATAAATAAAATTAATTGGCCAACTAATATATATAGAAAAAATTAGCCTGGCATGGTGGCACATGCCTGTAGTCCCAGCTACTCCGGAGGCTGAGGCAGGAGGATTGCTTGAGCCCAGGAGTGTGAGGTTGCTGTGAGCTAGGCTGATGCCACGGCACTCACTCTAGCCTGGGCAACAAAGCGAGACTCTGTCTCAAAAAAGAAATAAAAGATCCAGAACTGTTCCTTCACCCACCTCCACTCAGAGTCTGTTCCTTCTCATACCCTGGCAGGAAAGGATTTGTTCCTGGTTGGTCCCTATAGTTTTGCTTTTCTAGAATAAATCTTGTTTTTAAATGTTTACAAGCAACTGCAATTTTCTGGAAGTGCTGGAAGCCTCTGGAAGGGGGAGGCCTGAGCAGGGGGACCCACGCCCGCCTGTGCTGCATTGGCCCCGCCAGCCCCAGGCTTGCTGGAAGCTTTAGTGTCTACGGAACCTCTGCTCGGAAAAGACAAGATTCGTGTCACTTCCCTTCCCGTCTCTTCCCTTTGCTGTAGCTGAAGCTGTGGTTCTGCCCTTGCTTCCTCTCCTGGGTACCTTTGAAAGCTTAGGTGACAGGCTGAACCTATTTCTTGGGGAGAGGACCTTGACTGCCTGCCCCTCAAAAGGGGTGTGTCTTTGGGGCTGTGAGCAAAGGAGTGGGATTTAAGTTCTTTTGGGGGGAATAAAGGTGCAAGATTAGAAACCCTTCAAGTTTTTACTGGGGCAGAGTGGTCTATGCCACATACGAACAGGATTGGGGTTCTTAGGGGGCTGAAACCGGAAGGACTCGGGGTGGTCGGGAAAGAGGATGGAATCAGGGATGGGTAAGGAAGGAGGGCATGACATGAAGTTCTCCAGGTAGAAAGGGACAGGCTGGAGCTTGCTAGGGCAGAGGGGCCAGTGAGGGGGATAACCAGAGGAAGGAGGGGACAGAAGATGGGGGGAAGCACAGGAAAGAGAGGTCTCCAGAGGCAGCTGGCCCCTGGATGAACTTGGTTTCTGCCACTCCCTTGAGCAGGTCAGACTATGCACAAGTTGTGCCTTCGCAGACTCTGCGGCCTGTTCTGTGAAATGGGTACAGGCATCCCTCTTCCAGGGCTGCGACGAGGGCTCCAGGGGTCTGTAGACTGACAGGCTCAGTTCAGGCCCAGGCCACAAGGGCTCCTTGAATGGCAGTGCCAACTGAGCCAGTCTCCAAGGGCTGGGGGCCCAGAAGAGGGGTGTGAGGGCTCTCAGGGACTGAGGAAAAGTTCTAGAAGTGCCTGTGGGAGCCAATGCCAGGTTTGCGGGGCTCTCTGGGGTACAAGGAGGACACAGCCCATCCTCTTACTAAAATCTTTCCCTGCAGCCAGATGTACTTATTGGTCCCACACTGGCCACAGCTTGACCAAAGGTCAGGGACACTTCATGATCCACTGATCGAATCTTGGTGCTGTGAACCTCACCTGGGCATTAGATGAGAAGCCACATACAAAAACAGAAAGGCACCGAGTCTTGGTGTGGCTGAAACCCCCGTGTGCTCCCAGAAGGACCAGAAAGGACAGGACCTACGTATCACCGTTCAGCGAGGCGCCAACGTCTTTATTTTTTAAATCTTTGCCTGACTGTATGTTCTACACATACAGTTTTGCACACTGCCCAGGGACTGCGTTGGTGAATAAATGGTTATTAACACCACTTTAAGGGCCGGCCCGGAGTTCTCAGGCAAGGCTGGCTCCCCAGGCCCAGATCTGGGCTTGCAGCTCTGCCTGTCCCCAACCGGTCCCCCACTCTCTCCGCTCCTGACATCTTGGAAGCTCTCTGCTGCCGCTGGGCTTTTGCACTGTGGTTTCCTCTTCCTTCCACCCTGCAGGCAGTCGGGTGTGGGGACCTGGGTACCGTGGTGCCTGCGCTCACAGAACTTTACTTCCTTTGTGAGTCTTGTCACACTTTACTCTGGAAGATGCATTCCCGAACATCTCGTGCTACCAACTTGGTATAACTCGGGGAATCCTAACAGGACTTGAGGGGATTCTATTAATATTTAGCCTATTAACGTGGTGCCCTCACAGGGTCACGGCTCAGACTTGGACTTCTGGCCACTCTGAACTAATTTTAATGCTACCCGTTTGCCTTCAACGCCGATTTTGCTCTTAACGTGAAGCCGCATTCAGTATTCTCCGCCCGCTTTTGCAAACTCCAGCCTGCGCGCCACCGGGGCAAAGCTCGCCTGACTGCGCGCTGCGAATGAAGGCGCCACGTCCACGCGCTCCCAAGCCCATTTATTTGGTGCCCCGCACACTCAGGCCTGCATCACTGGCCGCGACTTCTCGGCCTGCAGCTTCACTCCAGAGCCCGCGAAGCCGGTGCCGCCCTGGAAGAGGTGGGAAGAAGGGCGACATGGAGGCGGCTGCGGCTCCAGGTGGCAGTGGGTGGGGGTGGGGCGGGGCAGTGTCCCATGCGGGTAAAGGCGGATGCTAGCTAAGGTGCAGCAGGAGTTGGAAAGAAGGTGCAGCTGGGGGGTGGCTAAGGAGGGGGAGGGGAGTGTGGGATGAGGGGCGGGGCCTTGGAGGTGGGGGAGCAGCAGGCAGCTCACCCGCTGCAGAACGATGATGTCGCGATCTGTGAGCTTGTCGCCAGTCACTGGGTCCACCATGTCCTTCCGAATCAGCTTCTCCACGCACTCGAGGGTGACCACGGCCCCACTGCCACGAAGGTGAGGGCGGGGACTCTGATCAGGGGCCGTCCCTGGTGGGCCACTCCCCCCAAGCCGAGCCCACCCCACGGGCCCCAAGTTGTCCCTTCACTCCCCTCCACAGGTGACTCACGAGGGCCGCAGCACAGCACACGGCGTGGCGTTGCTCAGGCTGTCGCGGGTCACGGCGCACACGTAGCGCTCGCTGCGCGTGATAAGCCCCACGCGGTCCACGGAGCTGTCGAGCGGCGTGAAGCGCACAGGGGTTAGGTCTGACATGCGCAGTGGCTTCCCGGACATGGGGCAGGTCACAGTGCGGGACTGCTCGGAGAGTAGAGGCAGAGTCAGCAGGCCTGGCTGGTGGCAGGTGTAGGGAGGAGGGGGCCCTGGGAGGGAGGGCAGGGGACTCTCAGGGCACTGGGGCACCCTGGTCCCCCCTGGCAAAGTGCCCCCTGGGGGCTCACCGGCTTCTCCAGCTTGGTGGCCTTGGCCTCAGGAGTCAGTGAGGGGATCCAGAAGCTGGGCAGCACTTTGTCCTTGTCCTTGCTTGGGGGACCCGCGCTGGGCCCCGGCTGGGCATCGTCTGTGGGGGAGGAAGAAAGGGGCTCAAATGCCGAACCCTGGACAGCACCCAATGCCCCACGCGCGGCGACTCCACTCCCTGTCACCTGAGCCGGTCACGGAGGCGGCCTTGGCCGTGAAGGGGTTGAGGGGCCGGCTGACGATGGCCGCCTCCTTCTCCAGGAAGCCGCGCACGTGGTCCTGCGCGGCTGCCCGCTGCAGCTCCTTCTGCTCCTCCCGCCGAGCACCGCGCTGCTTCTCATAGGCCTGTGGAAGGGGACAAGCAGAGTCTGGGGCTGGCATCTGCACTGCCTGGGGGCTGGGGGGTAAACTGAGGCCCATACAAGGCAATGCTGACGGAGCACTGTTTGGCAGAGGCTAGGGACTGCCTGGCCAGGACCTTTCACTGGTTTCACAGCATTCTGTGGCTTGTCCCCTCCCTACTACACAACACTTAGGTCATTTCAATGAGCCAGTTCGGGACTCTGTGTCTTCTGTGTTCCTTGGCAGCAGAGTGGTCAATAGTTTAGGTGGAGCCAGAACGCCAGGGCCCAGACCCATCTGTGTCACCTCTGTGGCCTGCAGTGAGCACTGTGACCTCTCGAAGCCTCAGTTTTCTCATCTGTAAAGTGAACTAACAATGATGACCCCACTGTGGTGGCTCCCTGGAAGGGTTACACAAGGTGAGCTTTTTTTTTTGAGACAGAGTCTCACTCTGTTGCCTGGGCTAGAGTGAGTGCCCTGGCGTCAGCCTTGCTCATAGCAACCTCAAACTCCTGGGCTTAAGCAATCCTCCTGCCTCAGCTTCCCAAAAAGCTGGGACTACAGGCATGCGCCACCATGCTCAGCTCATTTTTTTTAAATATATATTTTTAGTTGGCCAATTAATTTCTATTTTTTTTAGTAGAGACGGGGTCTCTCTCTTGCTTAGGCTGGTTTCAAACTTCTGACATTGAGTGATCCTCCTGCCTTGGACTCCCAGAGTGCTAGGATTATAGGCGTGAGCCATCACACCTAGCCATTTCTTTCTATTTATAGTAGAGAAGGGGTCTCGCTCTTGCTCAGGCTGGTCTCAAACTCCTGAGCTCAAGCAATGCTCCAGCCTCGGCCTCCCAGAGTACTAGGATTACAGGCGTGAGCCACCACACCCGGCCCAAGGTGAGTTTTAAAAGCGCTTAGAACCTTGCCTGGCACACAGTGAAGAGTTCACTGAATGTCACCTGTTGGCCATATTATGTTTATTACATAGCGCATGTGCCAGACCGTGTCCTGGCACAGGGGACGCAGGCTTGAGACCCAGGAATAAGGCAGAGCCAATGTTCACGGAGCTGCGTGCTGTGCCGAGCAGGGCGTATGGCAAGAGGGTGAAGGTGTGTCGTGCTCGGCCCTACCAGGCACACTGCAGGTGCCTGGGCAGCGCTGCAGCTCGAGACTGCCCGGGGCCACCCAGCTGAGTGAGGAGCTAACAGTGATGGTGACCGATGCTCAGGAGGGCCTCCAACATGGCCTCAGTGATGAGGGAGCAACTGGCCAGACACCTGGCTGTGCAGAGGACACAGGCACAGGGAGAACCACTCACTCAAAACAAAAAGCGCAACAAGCATGTGACCCTCAGTGTTTCCTTGCTCCAGCAAGCCAGACGGGGAAGGGAAGGGAACAGGCCCACTATGCCTCAAACATGGAGATAAACAATGTCCCTCCTATGAACCAAATGGGCTCACCCATGGAAGGCCAGGCCTGGCTCTGAGTAAACGCCTCAAGAATTCTGTACACATCTCCTAGGTGCCCCGAGGTGTCCTATAATTTGGCCTTGTCAGCCCATTTTACAGATGATGAAACTGAGGCCCAGAGAGGTGAGGTGATGTCCATTCATTCAGCAAGTCTTTACCAAGGATCTAGGCCACAGGGTGGGCAAGGCCTGCTCCCAGCCCTGGGGCCTGCAGTCTAGTGGGGGAAGTGGGCACGTGTCAGACAGCCCCATGTAGAGTTACAACTGTGACAAGTGCGGAGAGAAGAGGTGACTAGGTTAGACCCTGGACTAACAGGAGGTCAGAGGAGACAGCACCTCAGCTAAAATCTGGAGAGTGAGAAGGACGTAACCAGGAAAAGTGGGAGGGCAGCACTGGCAAAGGCCGGACTGGGGAGCCCAGAATGGCTCTGCACGTGAGCTCAGAACCCAAACCTCCCGCCCACTCGCGCCCCTTCTTCCCATCTCGTCACCTTCAACTGCCGGGCGATCTCCTTCTTCTGGTGCAGAATGTACTCAAGGATCGCCTCGCGCTCGTACAGGTAGCCATCCGGGCTGCAGAGAGAAGGCAGAATGAGAAAGACACAGACCCGGCCCAGGCCACACAGCTGGGCCTTCATCATCACATGCCACACATCGACTCCCTGTCCTGGGCGACCACTAAGTGTCTCACGGGCAGCATCTTACTCGATGCTCAGCTCTTCGAGGTGAATTCTTCAGCCGGGACCACACTGTTTTCATTCTCATGGCTGGGAAGGATGCTGTGTTGAGTAGGGAAGGCCTTGTTCGGTAAGGGGTTAACTCAGCAGGCCTGGGTTGTCCAAACCCTGCACATTCCAAAGAAAGGACCGGCTCCTGGGAGACAATTTCTAAGCCCCTGGAATGTCCTGTCTGATAACAGTATCTTTGTTTACCTGGGGCCTGGGGCTACCTATGGTAACACTTGACCTCTGGGGGGCTGGAGACTACGGTCAGTCACATGGGCAGTCAGCCATGTCTATGTGACCAACCCCCAGTAAAAACCGTGGGCACCAAGGCTCCTGGTTGGCAATGCTCTGTCTATGCTGTCACACATTGCTGGGAAAATTGAGCACTGTCCATGTGACTCTACTGAGACAGGACAGCTGGAAGTTCATACTTGGTCTCTACTGGACTCTGTCCCATGCACCTTTCCCTTTGCTGATTTTAACTATGAGTATAACAGCCTTGGTGAGTTGTACAAGTTCTTCTAGGAAATAATGAGCCTGAAGTTGGCCTTGGGGACCCTGAACAACAGTCTACTCTCATTACTATCTCTATAAAATATACCATTATGCCTGGGCACCTCTTTACAAAAATAAAAACAAACAAAACGAAAAAAACAAACCATTAGTTGAGGGCATGTTAGTCATTAGACTAAGCACTTCTGAGATTTTACCATCAGAGCCAGGTAATGGTAAGTGTTCCACAACATGAGCTATTAGGAGGGTCCAGGCAATGTTCCAAGAGCCCTTTACCCTATCACAAATATATTCTTTTGGACCCACTGTGAAACAGATGCTAGGATCATGCCCACGTCTCAGATGAGAACACTGAGGCTCTGAGAGGTTAAATTGCCTGCCCAGGGCACCTTGGACGTGCAAGTCACCAGATCCATACATGCAGCCCCTCTCTGTGTGGTGCACTTGCCCTTCCTGTCCTGCCCCTCCCCACCCTGTTCTCAGCTCACGTGACAACAGGATCGTGGCAGGGCTGCAGCGACAGGCAGCAGCAGTCGAAGTCCTTCACGGCATCCCGGCTCAGTCGGATGTTCTGGGTCCCATAGCCTGAGGCCGCTGGGGACAGAGAAGGGCAGAGTGATGGATGGGTAAAGGGACAGGAGATACGTCCCTCTCGAAAGCCCGAGAGAGAGGCACAGAGAGAACTCAGGGGTGGGGTGGGAAGACTCGGAGAGAAACAGGCAGTTAAGAGCTATGTGTGTCGGCTGGGCGCGGTGGCTCACGCCTGTAATCCCAGCACTCCGGGAGGCCGAGGCGGGAGGATCATTTGAGCTCAGGAGTTCGAGATCAGCCTGAGTAAGAGCGAGACCCCGTCTCTACTAAAAATAGAAAGAGATTAATGGGCTAACATAAAAATATATAGAAAAAAAATTAGCCGGGCATGGTGGTGCATGCCTGTAGTCCCAGCTACTCGGGAGGCTGAGACAGGAGGATCGCCCATGGCACTCTAGCCCAGGCAGCAGAGCAACACTCTGTCTCAAAAAAATAAAAAACAAAAACAAAAGCTGTGTGTCTCCACATTGTGGACAGGGGCTTCATAACCCGCAAGAAGTGTTAATCCCCAGAGAGTAAGTGACAGACAGGCCATGTCACTGAGTGGCAGCTCTGAGAAGAGGCTGAGAGCTGACTTCCCTTGACCCTTTGGCTGTGACCAACCTCAAGGGCCTGTAAGGGCCTGTAACTCTTTGGACCTCAGTTTCTTCTGAAACACGGCAGCATCAACCCTCCCTGGTGCACTGCTGAGAGGAGTAAATGAGTTACTCATTTACAGAAGGCACACGATGCAGTGCCCCACACATGGGGGCGCTGGAGCATGTGGACTGTTAACTATACGGTTGTGACCACAAGTGTGTGCGTGGGCTGGCGGGGGTGGAGTGGGGTGAGGGGTGGGGGACAGGAACACACAGGAAGCAAAACCAGAGGCGCAAAGTGAGGAGATGGTGAGTTTGAGACACATTCGATCCCTGTACCTGTGTCCTTCTTCTTCTCATGGTAGGTGTAGACGGCTCCTGCAGTGCAGTTCTTGCCGTGCCGCGTCATCCTGGGGGCACAAGGGGCAGTTGCAGGGCTATAGTGACCAGAGGCAGTTGGCCTAGGGAAGACCTTTATGGTCCTCAGAGCTGATCTGCTCCCCCTCAATGGGAAAGCTGAGAGGGTGTGAGGATGCGGGCACACACCATGTCCCCTCCAGAAAATCCCCATTCAAGACTTACCTGAACGCATTTATATACTAAAACGCAACCTTTAAGAACAAAATAATTGGCTGGGCGTGGTGGCTCACGCCTGTAATCCTAGCACTCTGGGAGGCTGAGGCAGGAGGAAAAGGTCAGGAGTTTGAAACCAGCCTGAGCAAGAGCAAGACCCCGTCTCTACTATAAACAGAAAGAAATTAATTGGCCAACTAAAAATATATAGAAAAACTTAGCCGGGCATGGTGGCGCATGCCTGTAGTCCCAGCTATTCGGGAGGCTGAGGCAGGAAGATCGCTTGAGCCCAGGAGTTTGAGGTTGCTGTGAGCTAAGCTGACACCATGGCACTCTAGCCCAGGCAACAGAGTGAGACTCTGTATTAAAAAAATAAAATAAAAACAAAACACTTCTTATTCTGGAAGTTTTCAAACATATACAAAGTAAACACAAAAGTGTAAAGAACCTCCATGTACCCATCCCCTGGGTCCAACAACTGGCAACATTTTGCCATCCTACTTTGATATCTTTGATACTTTGATCATCACTGCAATCTCCTCTTTTAAAGTCGCTTTAGTGAGATATAATTCACATATCATAAAATTCATCCTTTTAAAGTATACAGTGCAGTGAGTGGTTTTAGTATATTTAGAGTTGTGCAACTATCACTCCTATCTAATTCCAGAACATTTTGATTGCCTCCAAAAGAAACTCAGGACTCATCAGCAGTTGCTTCCCCACCCCGCCACCCCAGGGCAACCACTAATCGACTTTCTGTCTCTACAGACTTGCCTCTTCTGGACATATAAATTGAATCGTATAGGCCGGCCGTGGTGGCTCACGCCTGTAATCCTAGCACTCTGGGAGGCTGAGCCGCACAGATTGCTGGAGGTCAGAAGTTCGAAACCAGCCTAAGCAAGACCCTGTCTCTACCAAAAATAGAAAGAAATTAATTTACAAACTAAAAATATATATACAAAAAATTATGTAGTCCCAGCTACTCAGGAGCCTGAGGCAGTAGGATCGTTTGAACCCAGGAGATTGAGGTTGCTGTGAGCTAGGCTGACGCCACGGCACTCACTCTAGCCTGGGCAACAAAGTGAGACTCTGCCTCAAAAAAAAAAAAAAAAAAAAAAAAATTGAATCGTATATTTGTCCTTGTACATCTGGTTTATTTCACTTAGTATGTTTTCGAGTTTAACCCACTTTGTCACGTGCATGAGTACTTCACTCTTTATGTCTAGATAACATTTTATCATATAGATATGGCACACTTTATTCAACCACTCTACAGCTGCATTTGGGTTGTTTTGACATTTTGGCTAATATGAATAGTGCTGCTAGCACTATTCAGTCTTTTTGTCTGAACACTCATTTTCAATTCTTTTGGGTATATATGTACAAGTGGAACTGCTGGGTCAAACTGAGAAACTGCCAAACTGTTTTCCACAGCATTTTATAACCCTTCTATATTCCCACTAGCAATTCTTAAGGATTCCAATTTCTTCACATCCTCAACAACGCTTGTGATTGTCTTCTGTATTCTGACCAGCCTAATTAATTCAAACTGGTAACTTATTGTGGTTTTGATATGCATTTCCCAAATGACTAATGATGGGATTACAGGGTGTGCCACCACACCCGGCTAAGCTTTCTATTTTTTGTAGAGACAGCATCTCCCCACGTTGCCTAGACTGGTCTCAAACTCCTGGCCCCAGCTTCCTAAAGTGCTAGGATTACAAGTGTGAGCCACTGAGCCTGGCTTCTTTTTAGTTTCTTGGTAGTGTCCCTTGACATGCACAAGTTTTTTTTTTTTTTTTTTTTGAGACAGAGTCTCACTTTATTGCCCAGGCTAGAGTGAGTGCCGTGGCGTCAGCCTAGCTCACAGCAACCTCAAACTCCTGGGCTCAAGCAATCCTGCTGCCTCAGCCTCCCAAGTAGCTGGGACTACAGGCATGCGCCACCATGCCCGGCTAATTTTTGTTTTCTATATATATTAGTTGGCCAATTAATTTCTTTCTATTTACAGTAGAGATGGGGTCTCGCTCTTGCTCAGGCTGGTCTCGAACTCCTGAGCTCAAACGATCCGCCCACCTCGGCCTCCCAGAGAGCTAGGATTACAGGCGTGAGCCCCTGTGCCCGGCCAACATGCACAAGTTTTTAACTCAATGAAGTCTAATTTACCTGATGTTTTATTTTATGATTATGCTTTTGGTAGTATATCTAAGAAGACATTCTTAGCCCAAAATTATGCAGATTTACTCCTAGGTTTTCTTCTAGGAGTTTTATAATTCAGATTTTACATTTAGAGTTAATTTTTGTGTATGGTATAAGGTAGGGAACCCCCCCCTTTTTGTATTTTTACTTATATTTTAGCTGCTGGAACAGGAAGGAGCCCATTTTTAAGTGCAGAAATCCTCAGACCCATAGAGGCTGCGAAGGCTTCACCAGGAATCTTTGGCCAAAAAGTAGCTGGGGGGCTTGGGGGGGGGGACAGAGGCCAGGCCAGCTTGGCCACCTGCATGCTTTTTTATACCTTAAAAGGATTTAGTAAAATTAAACACTTGCCTCACTCATCTTTAAATTGCCATCTAAAAATTCTCTTAAGCTTAAACAGTTGCAAAGGATACAAGTTCCAGCAATGTAAACCTGTAGCTGATGGAATCTAAATACTGTAATGATTTGACACCTACCATCATCCATTTAAAAACTGCAAGAAAAAGCTCTGCTTCAACAGCAGGAAATTTTACATGTCCTGTTTTTCTCTTTGAACTTATATTTCCGTTCCAGTTCCCTCCCTGTCACTCATTTAACCTCATGTCTTTTATGCTCAAAAATATTTTAGCAATCATCCTGTATTATTTCTCTACAAGAAAACAATATGGATAGGGGCCGGACACGGTTGCTCACACCTATAATACGAGCACTCTGGGAGGCCAAGGCAGGGGGATCCTTGAGGTCAGGAGTTTGAGACCAGCCTGAGCAAGAGCAAGACCCTGTCTCTCCCAAATATAGAAAAAATTGGGCAGGTATGGTGGTGTGCACCTGTAGTCTCAGCTACTCAGGAGGCTGAGGCAGGAGAATCGCTTGAGCCCAGGAGTTTGAGGTAGCAGTGAACTACAGTCATGCTACTGCGCTCTAGCCAGGATGACAGAGTGAGACCCTGACTTAGAAAAAAAAATCATTTTTTAAATTTCCCATGATTCCTAGGCCCCAAGAGTCAAAATATTCTTCTAGATCAGTGGTTCTCAAAGTGTGGTCCTAGGCTTCTGTGGTCCCCTAAAACATTTCTAGGGAGTCCACAAAGCCAAAACCCTTATAATACTGAGGCATTATTTGCCTTTTTCAGTCACATTCTCTTACAAGTATACAGTGGAGTTTTCCAGAGGCTGCGTGAGGTGTGATATTACAGCACTAAGTTTGTGGTAATTTGTTATAGCAGCAATAGGATAGTAATACAGTTTCCAGGGAAATGCAAATTAAAACTTCACTGAGATCCCTCTACGCACCCACTGGAAGGGTTACAATTAGACAGATGGGTGCAGGTGAGCACGTGGAGCTACCAGAACCCTCATCCACTGCTGGGGGGGGTGCGGGCTGGTATAACCACTTTGGAAAGCAACTGTTACTATCTACGGAAGTCTGGAATATGCCGACCCTATGAACCAGCAATTCCTCCCCCACGTTTACACCCAACAGAAGGGTGAACCTCTGCTTAACACCAGACACATATTACAGTGTTTAGAGCTGCCCTGTTCATAATAGCTCATAAACTGGAAACCACCCAAATGGCCATCAACGTGGAAACCAGGGCATAGTCACATAATGGCAACAGTCAGCAATGAGAAAGAACAAGCTATTGTCACACCAGCAGCATGGCTGAATCTCACAAACACCATGTTCGTGACAGACTCTAGATACAAAAGAAACTTTACCAAGTGATTCCATTTATATGAAGTTCAAAAACTCACAAAAGTAATCATGGCATCACAAGTTAGGTTCCTTGGGGGAGTGGAAGTGACTGTGAGGGGGTAAGGTCTCCGGGAGGCTGGGAAAGTTCTGTTTCTTGATCTGAGTGCTAGTTACAAGGGTGTGTTCACTCTGAAAAGCCACTGGGCCTGACAGTTATGCTTTCTGTACTTCCATGTACATGTCAGAAAAAGAAATTAACGGTGGAGAAAACCCCCACTCCATCTAGGCAATCACTCCGCGTACATGCATGTCCTCAGTCTGGATGTGGCTGTTGCAGACTTGTCCCCCGCACGGATGTACCCTCTTTGAGTTAACACCTGCGGACAGACATCTGTATCCATATGACAGAGCTGCAACAAACAGCTCTGTATGCACTGTACTTTGGCACGTGCATGAGGGTATCTGGGGGATAAATCCTTAAAAGTGGAATCACTGGCTTGAAGGACATTTGCATTTAAAATTTGGTTAGGGCCGTCGCAGTGGCTCACACCTGTAATCCTAGCACTCTGGGAGGCCAAGGTGGGAGGATCGCTTGAGGTCAGGAGTTCGAGACCAGCCCGAGCAAGAGCAAGACCCCATCTCTACTAAAAATAGAAAGAAATTAATTGGCCAACTAATACATATACAAAAAATTAGCCAGGCACGGTGGCGCATGCCTTTAGTCCCAGCTACTTGGGAGGCTGAGGCAGGAGGATTGCTTGAGCCCAGGAGTTTGAGGTTGCTGTGAGCTAGGCTGATGCCACGGCACTCACTCTAGCCTGGGCAACAAACCGACACTCTGTCTCAAAAAAAAAAAAAATTTTTGGTTAGGATTGTAGGCGTGAGCCACAGCGCCCGGCCTTGGTTAGAATTTGCAGTTGTCCATATAGACTGTACAAGTCGATATATCTCCATCATGGGAAAGCCATTCCTCACACCTTCACCACACAGTTTCCTGTGACTGACGCCCACCTGTGCCTAGGTCAACGTGGCACCTCCAGCACCGTGGTGCAGAAAATGTGGTGTTGGTGACAGACTGGGAGAAGACATTTGAAACGTCTACAATCAACAAGGGACTAACACCTAGAATAGGCAGTTCTACCATATTGCATGTGTTCCTAGAAATCACAGTGATATGCAAGATCTTGCGTCAAAACCACAGGGCTTATGGAGAAAAAGGATCACAACACTCAAAAACCCTGCCAGTGATGCTCAAAGAAAAAGACAGGCTGGGCACAGTGGCTCATGCCTGTAATCCCAGCACTTTGGGAGGTGTGGGAGGATTGGTTGAGGGTCTGGGAGTTTGAGACCAGCCTAGGCAACATAACAAGACCCAGTTTCTACATTAAAAAAAAAAAAAAATTAACAAGCATGGTGGCACTTGCCTGTAGTCCTAGCTACTCAGCTTGGGAAACAGAGTGAGTGAAACTCTATCTCTAAAAAAAATAATACAAATAAAATAAAATAAAAAAATAGGAAACTAACACAACTTATACACATTAAATGGTTAAGAAATACTTCCACACTCCAAAACATATGGCATCTGCTCTTGACAAATCAAGTTTGAAGTCTGTTGTGGAAACGGACACTGGAAAAGGGGGGGACATCTTGTGTGTCGCTGTGAGGTAGAGGAAAGAGGGTTATCTGAAATCTGATAGAAAGTTCTTATACCAGATGTGGATGGGTGTGGCTCCTAACACACACGGTGGAGCTGAGGCGGTGGCAGATATGTGGGGCTCGTGTGTGTGTGTGTGTGTGTGTGTGTGTGTGTGTGTGTGTGTACCCTTTGCGTATTCCTACACACTCATTTCCACGGAGTGCAGTTTCCTAGATTGGCCCAGTCTTTCTCAAGGACGCTCATAAGCAAATGTGAAATTCACATGATGTTCAAATTGTTCCTTAACATTTCAATTGCACTGGAAAACATTTGCTTTTTCAAAACAAGCGCTATAGCAGAACTGACTATACACAGAACTCTAGCAAATCAACAGGAAAAAACCCAGCTACCCCACTAGAAAAATGAGCAAAAGATATGAAGAGGCAGAAGAAATTTAGAAGCCTAACAAGCACAGAAGAGATGCTCAAACTCTCCACTACAGTGAGATGCTATTTTATACCTATCAGGCTGACAGGTGAGACTTTGAAAGCTGGGTAAGACTGAGGCTTGGTGAGGTTGTGGGGGTCCTAGGAGGCTTGGTGAGGTTGTGGGGGTCCTAGGAACCATCAGGCAATGCTGGGGGTTGTGAGGACAGGCTTGGCCATCCTGGAACACAGGCTGGTGGTACTTTGGCAAAGTGTATGTGATTCTGAACTTGGGCATATATGCCCCAGAGTCATTCCCAGAACTAACCCCAAAGGAGCAGGTATGAAGATGCTCACAGTGGTATTATTATTTATACTGGAGGGATGTCAAAGGTGGTACTCAAACGTGGTAACTGACCATGATGAGAGACTACCCAGCCTCGAAATGCAACAGACTAGCATCATGGGTGCTAAGCATCATGGGTGCATCTTAAAATCATAATGCTGGGTGAAAAACAAAAGAAATAAAATAAGAATCAATACCATGTGTGTAAATGAAATCTACAGGTGCGTAAAATGATCCATTTTAAAGAACAAAAGGCTACATGTCACACATATCAGAGCAGCTGCATTCGAGAAAGATTGTCGCCTGTTCTCAAGTAGGCTGCAAGGAGGACAGAAGTTGGAGCTAGGGAGCACAGCCAAGCCCCACCCTCAACCCCAACTATAGAAAGCAACTTCATCTTTATCGCCCCCTTCTGGTTATTTTAAAAAGCTTGCTTTTTACATTCAAAACTTGAAACATGGCCGGGCGCAGTGGCTCAAGCCTGTAATCCTAGCTCTTTGGGAGGCCCAGGTGGGCGGATCGTTTGAGCTCAGGAGTTCGAGACCAGCCTGAGCAAGAGCGAGACCCCATCTCTACTATAAACAGAAAGAAATTAATTGGCCAACTAATATATATATAGAAAAAATTAGCCGGGCATGGTGGCACATGCCTGTAGTCCCAGCTACTTGGGAGGCTGAGGCAGCAGGATTGCTTGAGCCCAGGAGTTTGAGGTTGCTGTGAGCTAGGCTGATGCCACGGCACTCACTCTAGCCTGGGCAATAAAGTGGAAACTCTGTCTCAAAAAAAAAAAAAAAAAAAAAACTTGAAACACGAACCTCTCTGAGTGACCTATAGAACTCTCTCTCCCCCTACTGGCATCTTCTTCTGAGAAGCCAATGTTGTTTTTAGGGATATTTACACAGAACAAAAATCACAGACTCTAACAGTTTGATGGGTTTTGACAAATGTGTACACCCTGGTAACTACCAGCCCAACTAAGATACAGACGTTTGTTTCTACTACCCTAGAAAGTCCCCTCATGCCCATTCCTGGTGAATGTGCCCAAGGGGCCCCAAGGGGCCATGGTGCTGCTTGTAGAAGCCGACCTTGATGAAACGCCCCCACTTGACCCACGGCCCCCTCCACCAGCTCCCCCTGCCCCAGGCTTCTGAGTAAGCGTCCAGCACCTGCTGCCTCCCCTCGCTCACCTGCCACCCAGTCCCCCAACTGCCACTCAATGAAGGTCGCATTGACCTCCTCACCGACACATTCCCCACTCTATTCTTAGTTGTCAACTGCCTTGACCCTCTGCGGTATTTGGCACTGGGCTCCTCTGCTTTCCCAGGGATGAGCTGGCTAGGCGTTTTGTGGCCAAGAACAGAGGTTTCTATGTGCATGGGGAATTTTCCCTCCAAGAGTGAGAGGGAGAATTTTTTTCATTTCTCAGGGTGATAATAAATAATAGTCACAAGGACCACTGCACAATCCCTGACCACGTGAGCTCTCCAAGTCCCCAACCTTGTCCATGCTCCAAGCTCAATCACCCTCTGAAGGCCACTGCCACCTCCACTCTGCAGATGAGCAACCAGAGGTTTGGAGGTGGAGCCAATTGCCTAGGGCAGTGGTTCTCAAAGTGAGGTCCAGGGACCCCGGTGGTCCCTAAGATATTTTCAGGGAGTCCACAAAATGATTTCCCCAACACTGAAACATTATCTGCCTTTGTTGTTTTATTCTCTTCATGAGTGTACCACTAGTGGGGTTTTCTAGAAGCTGAGTGACTTGTGAGGATGTCATCCCTCTGACAGCTAATTGAATGTGTGCTGGTGCATTCCTTCTTGGGTTTTAAAAAGGTCTCTTTTATGATGCTAAATGAAAGAAATCAGGCACAAAAGGCCATATATTATATGAGTCCATTGATATGAAATGTCTAGAATAGGCAAATCCATAGAGCCAGAAAGTAGATTAGTGGTTGTCACAGGCTGGGGGGCGGGGGAGTGATTGCTAATGGGCACAGGGTTTATTTTTGTGGTGATGAAAATGTTCTGGAATCTGGCAGTGGTAATGGATGCAACATGGGAAATATACTAAGACCCACTGACTTTGTACGCTTTCAGTGGGCACATTTTACGGTATATGCACCAATGACATTTTTTAAATGTCTCCACTCTAATTTCTCATATGGCAAATATTGATTTCTGTGACTCACATAAACAAAAGCACTTTGGAGTCCTCTCAGTAATTTTTAAAATCCTGAGACCTCTGGCCAAGGGTGGAAGCTGCCAGGTGGCAGGGCCAGGATTTCGAAACTCCGGAAGCCGGAGCTTCACCCACCATGCTATACTGTCTCCTCAGCAAGGCCGATTGCAAAATAGAAAACAGAACTACTGCCATCTGCTGTCACCAGCATTTCAAGAGGAAACAGCCAAAGAGCAGGAGCACCCGACATCAGCTATTGTTCACTATCATTCCCACTTCACGGGGGAAGAAACAGGCTCACAGAATCCCACAGCTGGGAAGTGGCAGAGCCAAAATTCGAACTCAGGCAGCTAGGCTCTCCAGTCTGCCCCTTAACCAGGTGACAACTGTCAGTCCTCCCAGGAAGGTCACACAATCTGAGAATAAAGGCCAACCTGTTTCGTTCTTTATACAGTCTTTGAAATCCAGAGTATATTTTACTCTTCCACCACATCTCAATAATTAAGATGCTAATTATCATTGGAGATACTTGATCCATACTTAGGTTTTGTAAAATTTAGTTACAAATGTAGACTCATGTACCCCTGTTGTTTCAAACAGACTTAAAAAGTTTTCTCATAACTTTCTTTCTAGTTGGTGTGAATGGGAAAAAAAAAGTTTTCCATAACTGGTTTTTTTTTTTTTTTGAGACAGAGTCTCACTTTATTGCCCAGGCTAGAGTGAGTGCCGTGGCGTCAGCCTAGCTCACAGCAACCTCAAACTCCTGGGC
>VSMD01006101.1:0-22545 GCA_008750895.1 Mirza zaza
TTAGAGCTGGAACCCATACTACTAAGTGAAGTATCCCAAGAATGGAAAAACAAGCACCACATATATTCACCAGCAAACTGGTATTAACTGAGCAGCACCTAAGTGGACACATAGGTACTACAGTAATAGGGTATTGGGCAGGGGGGAGGGGGGCGGGTATATACATACATAATGAGTGAGATGTGCACCATCTGGGGGATGGTCATGCTGGAAACTCAGACTTGTGGGGGGAGAGGGGGAAAGGGCATTTATTGAAACCTTAAAATCTGTACCCCCATAATATGCTGAAATTTAAAAAAAAGAAAAAAAAAAAAGACAAAACTGTGATCCACAACCCAAAAAAAAAAAAAAAAAAGAAAAACTTCCTCAAGTGGCTGCCATTGGGTGACAGCTGGGCTTTCTTCAGAGGGGTACCTCTTTCCCGCAGGTGTTCTTCCATGCAGGCATCCTGGCCAACCTTGAGGACATGCGGGACGAGCGTCTGGCCAAGATCATAACGATGCTGCAGTGTCGGCTCCGGGGTTTCCTCATGAGGGTCGAGTTTAAGAAGATGCTGGAACGAAGGTAGCACTCACAAACACCAACAGGAAAGGACTGCTGAAGCCACACACATGCCACACACACAGGGGCCAGCTCCATTAGCCACACCACGTAGTGAGGTAGGGGTGGACATCAATGTCTTTGCTGGCCCAGAGACTGTGTGTGGGGCCAGTCTGCTAGGGCTGTCATAACCAAATTCCACACACTGGGCGGCTTAAAACAACAGGAATTTATCCTTTCACAGTTCTGGAGGCCAGAAGTCCAAAGTTAGGGGGTTGGTAGGGCTGTGCCCCAGCCAAAGCCTCTAGGGAAGGATTGTTTCTTGGCACTGCCAGCACTGGTCGCCCCAGTTGTTCCTCTGCTTGTGGATACAACACTCAAATCCCTGCCTCTGTCTTCACACATGTTCTTCCCACATGTCTGTGTCTTTACATCGTCTTCCCTCTTTCTATAAGGAACCCATCATATTGGATTAGAGCTCACCCCACCCCAGTATGACCTCATCTTAACTAGTTTCATCTGAAATGACCGTATTTCCAAATAAGGTCATATTCACAGGTACTGGGGGTTAAGACTTCAAAGTATCTTTTTGGAGGACACAATTCAATCCCTTATAGGGACCAGCTAATATAAACCCTTTTCTTTATAGTTTCAATTCACTTTCATAGCCTTCCCCTTACTCGGTACATGCAATCATGCTGTGAGACAGATGTGGCAGGGCCAGCACACCTATTTACAGATATAGAAACTGAGGTCAGAGGGGTTAAAGAACCAGACCAGCTTCATGCAGATTCAGGATTAGAACCCAGGATTTCTTGCTCTAAATTCCTTAGAATCATGTTTTCAGCCATTTCCCTAACACAGTAACTTAAAAATTGCTGTGTCCATCCCAGATGACCTGTGGTTGCCTCTGGCTCTTTGTGGTTGTAGAATTAGAATACCTGCTACCCACTAGCAGGCCATCCAAGACCCTGGACTGAAGGCAGGGACACCAGTTAGGGGCTGACGTGAGAGATGTCGGCCAGATCCAGCCCAGGGCCTCTACGCATGGTAGGGTCTTCCATAAATGACATTTGAATGAAGCTACAGGGGACAAGAAGGGGGCAGATTTCAGAGACTTCACAGACCTAGGATTTAGAGACTAATGAGTTATTTCTGGTGAAGGAGCGGAAGGAGGGAAAATGTAGGAGTAAATGATTGGTCTGTCTCAGCCATCTGGGAGGGATCTGGTTCCACTGGGTTCCATCTTTGCTCCTTTAACCGACTGCTGGGCTCTGGCTCCAGCCTGAGTCTTGCTGCCCCAGACCATGTGGCCAATGTAGAGTCTTGATAAAGTATTTTTGTGTCTGCACCAAGTACATCTACTGGCTTCCATTCCCTGCCCAGCCCCTCCCCAAAGAAGCCAGGTCCTGACACCTTCATTTTAACCCATGCAATCCCAATTCTTTTTGCAGAATTGGCCTGAAAGTCATTCAGCGGAATGTGCGCAAGTTCCTGCAGCTACGTTTCTGGGGTTGGTGGAAGCTCTACAATAAGGTGAGGGCTGAAGGGCCAGACTGCTGCTGCCTGTGGACTGGGGGGCCCTGGTCCTGGATGGAGGTGGGGGGGGACACAAGAACAGTGAAAATGAGGGTGCCTTGGAGTAGAAGGAGTCTAGCCTCCTTCTAGACAGGGGCTAATTTCCCCCAGAGAAAAATCATGGTGTGTCTTTCGACACCATCTAATCCCTCAAAATAATATCCACTTAAGATGGAGTGAAGGGACATATGGAGTGAAAAGAAAAAAGGATGGAGCCATACAGTCCCACCAAAAAGAGTGGGTTTGGCTACTGATCCCTGCCTTGGGCTTACTGAGGTATTTTCAGCTCCTTCAGTGAGTCCTTGGCCTCAAAAGTCCTTGACCTCAAAGAGGGACCTCAAGAAATATGGGATCTGACCTCTCATTTTCCAGGTTCTTCCAAGATGGCAGTGAGGGCAATGTGGGTCAGCCAGCTGGGGTGGCTGCAGATACCCTGAGCAGGCAGGCCACCCTCAGCCGACGCAAGAGGCCATGAGCCATCCCAGTGCGTGGGAGTCCAGTCATGCCAGGGCTGGGGCCACCAGTAAGAGGGAACATGCCCCTGGGCACCAGAGGAGGGAGGCTAGACACAGGCAGCTGTGTTCAAGAAACAGGACAGTGTTGTTTGGGGCAGCCACGCAGGGGGTGGGAACAGGCTCTGAGTCATCTTGGGTGGCCCTGAGTCCTTCATAGCTCACAAAGAAGCTTCTTTCCATTCCCAGTAGGAAAAAACTTACTAACAATCAGTGCTGACCACAAATGGAAAGGGAGGGACAATAAGTCCTGCATCCCCAAAGGTATCGCAGGCAGGCCAGTCCCCTGGAGGGGCTGAGACCAGAGAGGAATCTGGACAAGCCATTCTCAAAGGCCAGTTATCACCAGTACTGCCTGGCTTTTACCACGTGTCCTGTGACTGAGCTTCTTTACATCAATTCACCATTTTTCATTTTGAAAATTTTATTTTAAAAGAAATCTTAATATCCTTACCTGCTTTAATCTCATCCCAAGCAAATGTTATGCATGAAATTGTAGATTTGATGAGCCCTTTTTCATTTTTAAAATTGTCTATTAAAGTAACTATGTAACAACTCACATCAAAGGGTTTCTATGTAACACTTGAAGGCATCTCACCTGTCCCCTTGGTATATGAATTACACTTTGGGAAGACCCATACCAACAGCCTTTAAGATTCCTTCTGTGCAGGACACAGTGGCAAGAGATGTAAACTTCTCTCCTCTTTACTAATTAGATGTGACAGAGCAAGGTCCTGTTCTAATTAGTGAAATAAAAACCAAAACTTTTCCTCTTGGCTTTTTAACAAGGCTCTAACCTTATTTAACAAAGCCAGAGAGGATGGGTCAGTGGAAGAAAACACCTACAGCAGGTGTCCACTGAATAAAATGTGTTACACAGCTGCAAGTTGTGGTTCTTCTTGCAAACTCTGCCACTGTGACATCCCAGATCCCCAACGGCCAGGCTGGCAATGATCAAGGTTTATCTGTTATCTTCTAAGAGACGTGAGCCTCCTCCCAAATCCAAGTCCATGGCATTTGCCCTCCTTGGAAATGTACCCTTTGACTCAGGAAATTTTCCCAGAGGTCCTGTTCTGCAGGCTCCGCTCAGTATTGTAGAGACCTGAGAGGGCAGAGGGAGATCTTTGAGGGGCTTGCAGACACAAGGCAGAGGAATGTAGGTGATGGGATCTAGCAGACCCTGGCACTCTGATGCAGACTGAGAAGTGCCAAATGCATCGAGAGGTCCAGATGGATGCTGTGAGTGCGGAACAGGAGCGACTGCACTCTGCTGAATGGCAAAGAAGGCCAGCCCTACAACATGGGGGCAACAGGGGCATGGCCGGAGGCAGGAAGTACCAGCTGAGCAAGCGTAGAGAGCGAGCAGGGGCTGCACTGTGGAAGGCCTGCAAGGCCACGGTGAGAGTTGGGGCTTCCTGTTGCAGAGAAGGTGAAAGAAGGGGAGCGGGGAGAAAATGAGAGGGACAGAGAGAGAATGAGAGATAGAAATAGAAAGAGGGAGAGACAGAGCAACAGAGAGACAGACAAAAAGATAGAGCTAGAGACACAGCATAAGAGAGAGAAAGAAAGACACAGAAAGAGGGTGACAGAGGCAGAAACAGAGACAGAGAGAGGGTAAAAGATTGAAAAACAAGAGAGACAGAGACAGAAACAGAGAGAAAAACACAGAGAGACAGAAAGAGAGAGACAGAGACAGAGAGACAGAGAAGAGTGAAAAATCAGTAAGGAAGAAAGGGAAGGGAACCCAAAGCTGTGCATTTCACCAGGGCTCCTGGTGTACACACCATGTACAGAACAGATGTAAACATTCCATCTTTGGTCCTTCCTGCTGTGCCACAGCCGTTTCTGCCACTGTGAGAGTGTGGCACTTGTGTTGTCCCTCTGCTGTGCCCAAAGCTGCCTCCAACATCATTTCTCTGTGTTCTCTCAATGACCCTGAGAAGCTGCTAAAGCTGATATCCCTATTTTTTTGTGTTTGTGGAGGCCATGGCTGAGTGAGACCACAGTGATGAAAGAATCTTCCATCTATAGAAGTGTCGTGTGTTCCATCCCTTTAAACCTCATGATGATTTCCCTTATTTTTCAGGCAGAGAATTAAATTTTAGTAAAATGCCACATAACATCATAAGCCACACAGCTGGCCTGGGTATTTTGCTGTTTTACCCTAGATGCTGAGAAACAACAAACTCTGCATCTATTGGGACTAAACAGCATCCTAAGAATTGGTCCTGAGTGACGACGGACCTTCTCTGTTGAGGCTAGGGCTGCAAGGGATGCTTTAAGGCAAGGAGCTCAGCATGAGAGATGGCACCTGTGGAGAGACTAGGCCTGCAGAGCTGCAGCAAGAGCTGCTTCCCACCACCATGCTGCTGTGAGGTCAAACCTGAGCAGACACTCCACAGCCCACCATCTGTCCCCCTGGCAAATCCACCCTCCTAACACTCTTTGGTGTTGCTCATCACCCAGGTCAAGCCACTCCTGAATGTGGCTCGGCAAGAGGAGGAGATGAAAGTCAAGGAAGAGGAGCTGAGGAGTGCCATGGCCAAGACCCAGGAGCTGCTCAACAAGGTCAAGGAAATGGAGGAGAAGATGGCCACACTCAGCCAGGAGAAGAATGACCTCACCATCCAGTTGCAGGCTGTACGTGGGGTCCTCGGGGAGAAGGGCGGGAGGCTTGGAGGCCCTGGTGGGGAGGCCCTGGTGGGCATGTCACCCTTGACCCAACCACCAAAAAGTCTCCATCATATTCTTATTTGCATACCACCATGGGGTGGGCACACAGCCACAGGCCCCACCTGTGGGGAAAGTCCAGGGATGGCTGGGAGATGTGGCGGGAAGAGCACCCCCTGGAGTCAGAGCTCAGCTCTGCCCTGTGAACTTGGCAACTTATCCTCCCTGTACCTCCTTTTCTTCACCTATCAAGGGGAAACATGGCCAGGTGTGGTGGCTCACGCCTGTAATCCTTGCACTCTGGGAGGCCGAGGGGAGAGGATCACCCAAGGTCAGGAGTTTGAGACCAGCCTGAGCAAGAGTGAGACCTGAGCAAGAGTGAAAGAAATTATCTGGACAACTAAAATATATAAATATATATAAAATTAGCAGGGCATGGTGGCACACGCCTGTACTCAAGAGGCACAGCTACTCGGCAGGCTGAGGTAGAAGGATTGCTTGAGCCTAGGACTTTGAGGTTGCTGTGAGGTAGGCTGATGCCATGGCACTCTAGCTTGGGCAACAGAGCAACATTTGGTCTCAAAACAAAAAACAAAACAAAACAAAACAAAAAAACAAGAGGAAACACGGCAGGGAAGAATAAATGACAGTTTCTGTAGGGTGGTGACTAAATGCCCTGTGGTGCATCTGCTGCTGGCATCCTTCTGGCTCCCAAAGCTTATCCTGTCTCTTCTCTGATTTGACCCTCACAACCACCCCATAAAACACCCAGTTTTCATATGTTTCACCCCATAAAACACCCAGTTTTCAACTGGGTAGAAAACCTAGTTGGCAGACATTTAGAGACTTGGTCAAGGTCTGTAGACAACCTGCCAACACCTTAAGGTGAAGCTGTTCATCTAGGGTGATGCAGAGTCAGACAGCAGGTCTCAGGTTTGTGTCCAAGTGATGTTGCTGTGGCTGCTGATCCCAGACCACCCTCCTACACTCTACTATGTTTTGTCACACACATTGTAAAAGGAGCTTGGAGATAGTCCACCCCCTCGTCTACCCAAAGACACATTTTTCAGGGACTATCAGCCCAAGGCTTGTCCACCGTCTTGGTGATGGTGTCTGGGTCCCTCGCAGGTACCTGGTACCTGCCTTTGACTGGGGCTCTTTCTTCCAACAGGAGCAAGAGAACCTAATGGATGCAGAGGAACGTCTGACCCAAATGATGAAGACCAAGATGGAGCTGGAGAGCTCCATCGCAGACATGCGGGAGCGGCTGGAGGAGGAAGAGGGCACAGCAGCCTCGCTGAGTGCTGCCAAGCGCAGGCTGGAGGGGGAGCTGAGTGACCTGAAGAGGGACTTGGAGGGCCTAGAAACCACGCTGGCTAAGACAGAGAAGGAGAAGCAGGTGAGGACTGCCTGGGTCCTATCACTGTCCTCTCAAGACAGGGCACCCCTGCCTGTTCACCTTCAAGGACATCAGGAGCCTCCTCTGTGGTGATGCCCAGTGCCTCAGCCACTGGCCACGTGGGGCTATTTTAACTTCAATTAATGCAATAAAATTTAAAATGCAGCTCCTTAGTTGCACTAGCCACATTCTGAGTGCTCAGAGCCACGTGTGTTAAGTGCCTCAGGCAGAGAACATGTCCATTACTGCAGAAAATTTTGCTGGACAGAGAAGCTGACTAAGGTGACTGAGAGCTGTTACTGTCATGGAGAAGGGATCACCTTTAGCTGTTGAATTTCTGCCAAATAAGCAGTTGCTTCCCTCTGAGCAGCTCCCTGGGGAAGCCCTGGCCCCTTCCTGCCGTCACAGGTGGGTAGAGCTCATGAGCAGGGTAAGGTGGCCTCTGCCTAAACCTGTGCTTCTCCAACTTTGCTATGCACACAAACCACCCGGGATACCGACAAGGTGCAGACTCTGGGCTGGCAGGGCCCAAGGGTCTGGGTTTCTAGCACACTCCCAGGTGATACCACTGCTGATGTCTGGGAACCATTTTTTTTTTTTGCAAGAAAGCCCTAAACTGGTGGTTCCCACTGCTCCCCAACACTTGTAAGATTCTGACTTGGTTTGTCCGGGATATGCCCTGGGCGTTGGCATTTCTTAAGCTCCCAGAAGACTCTAGGGTGCCGCCAAGCCTAGGACCCGCCTCTCCTCCTTATGGAGGCTGTTTCCAGCCTTAAGGACCCATCTCTCTCCTCACCTGGGTTTCCAGGCCCTGGATCACAAGGTCCGCACCCTGAGTGGGGACCTCTCGCTCCGTGAAGACTCCATTGCCAAGCTCCAGAAGGAGAAGAGGGCCCTGGAGGAGCTGCACCAGGTAGGTTTCCCTGCATCTCCCCTCGGCAGAGCAGGTGGAGCTTTGTACAATGTGTTTTGTGTGTGGAGACCGGAGCCCGGTGTTCATATCCTGGCCTTGCAGCCCCTCTGCTGGGGGCCTTAGAGAAGTCAAGGAATCTCCCTAAATCTCAATTCCCTCATCAGTGAAGTGGGCGTGGTCACGTCTTGCTGCCTTCCTTCCAGGTGTGTTATAAGTAGCGCAACCATATAATTTATCTTATAAAGTAGGACAGTTTTGAGAATGAAAGGGGGAGCTGTTAATACTTATGAGTCAGGTTGTGCCCAGGCACACTGGGAGGTATGGTCACCAGAGTGGTAAGTATGCCATGGGGTGTATGGAAGTGCCTGGTAAGCTCCAAAGCCTAGTGGACCCTAATGCATCATGGCAACAACAGCCACAAGCGCCTGAGGTCATGAGGAGACCCGCCCTACTTTCCCAGGGCTGCTTTTATGGCTCAGGCTTCTGAATGCAGAGCCAGTTCTGACCAGCTGCCAGTGCTGACCTCTAGTGACACAGGTGCAAAGAACAGGTCAAAGCTGAGAGCTGGACACTCATCCCTGTGTTTGCTGACATCATGAATCCACAGCATGTCCCCCAATCTCCTCTCTCCACTGCCTCTGGAACTGCCTCCCTTAGGCTGTGATTCTCAATCATATCAGACCCAAGGCCCCCTTTTATAACAAATACAATCAGTTCTTGTTATGCACAGTAGTTCTGTAAAATTGTTCTGTAAAGTTGCCACAAACACTGAATTAACAAATACTGAGTTAGCAAATACCAACCACTGCTCTTAGGGGAAACACAGAGTTAGGTTCCTACATGCCTCTAGCCATAACATTTTTGCCAACAAATTATATATTATAATTATATATAATTATATATATAATATATAATATATTATATATATTATAAATATATTATGAATTCATAATATATACAATTATGATCAACATATTACTTTGTTTTACGTGTGTTTCTGTTGAAAGACACCTTATTTGATATAAAATGTTGATCATTAACTTTGAACTCACAGCCAGTAGCACTATAACTCATGCTTAAACAAAGCTTATCTAACATATATTTTTGTAGTAAGGATCACTATAGCCTTCTCATGCTTAGGAACACTAGAAGGCACTTTGGGAATATGCGTAGGGGCCACTTTAAATAGCAAAATTATCAAAAAAAAAAAAAAGATAAAAGTAAAAAACATGGCATTAAGTAGAGCATAAAAATGACATTTATATTTCAGAGCTGAAATAAGAAGGCAGAGCATCAACTTATTCAAACTCAGCTGGGAATGTGTATATCGGGTGACTCAAAATTTTCCCCACCATGTACATATTTGCAAATGACCATGAAAGCATCATGATTATTGATTTGGGATTACAAATATCTTTTAGTGAGTAAGTGAATCGACAATAGGGAATCCACAAATAATGAGAATCAAATGTATTTTGCAAGGCCCTCTTATTATCCCAAAGCAAAAATTATAAATAATATAATATATAACTTCAAAAAATCAATAGCATGCCCTTTGATATAAACGAGAAATGGATGAAAGGCAATTTAGAATAAATAGCAGTTGTCAGCATGTAGAAACAAGCTCAGGCAGATGGACTAGGAGACAGCACAGGAGGGTGTGGCTGTTGTCGGGGATGCCATTTTACAAAACAGTGAATAACCCTTGGGGAAATTTTGAATAATAACAAATGTCTCAGTTTTCATGGTATATCATTCTCTTAAAATGTAGTGCATACTAAATGAAAAAGAATGTTGAGCTACATGTAAAGTGGTGCTGGGTTCTAGGTTCAGAAGAGCATAAATGGTTGTTTCACTTACATGAATACCTGGGTAGGACATCAGGCATGTGGACTGCAGAATTAGTCACCACGGTGCTAGATTGTCCAGAGCAAGGTGGGATATCCAGCATCCTTGGAGTCACTCACTAAACCTCAGTGGGCCCTCCAGTCACTGTGACAGCCAGAAGCACCCCACAGATTTCCAATATGCCTGATTTGCAAGAGCTAGCTAAAAAGAAAAAGAAAAAGAAAGATTTCTGATACGCCCACTGGAGAACCAGAGCTTCTGAATGACCCTGTAATGGGTGCTCGGGTCTGTCTGCCCTGGCCCCAGCCAGCACCCAGGAGCAGGTGCTCAGTAACTACTCACTGAAGTCAACTCAACCTCCCAAAGCCTAGGGGCTGCACAGCTCAGAAGTTATGACTGAGAACCAGGCCTATTCAGCTTCCCCTGCAGTGCCTAGGACACACGTGTGTATCTTTCCTTCCAGAAAACCCTGGATGACCTGCAAGCTGAGGAGGACAAGGTGAACCATCTGACCAAGAACAACAGCAAACTGAGCACCCAGATCCACGAGGTAATACTCGTTGCTGGGGCCATTTCTATAACTCAAGGGCCAGGTCCATTCTGGGGCACAGTGTGCTCAGATAAGTTATGGGACCTAGACTGACACATGCCCTGAAGTGTGAGGGCCTTTCTGATGCCACAGGTGAGGGACCAGGCCCAGTCTGCTTCCTTCTTGCCTTCTGTCCCCAGACTCCCCTCCTCTATACCGTCTCTTGCTTTTCTTGTTGCCGTAGCTGGAGGATAACTGGGAGCAGGAAAAGAAAATCCGGGCAGAGGTGGAAAAGCCTCACCGGAAAGCTGAGGGTGACTTGAAGATGACCATTGACAACCTCAACGAGATGGAGCGCTCCAAGCTGGATCTTGAGGAGGTGGTGAAAAAGTACGCCTGCGTCATTGTTCATTTTGTCTGTCACCATGTTAGCAATAGCTGGAGCTGCCTGGATGGTGCCCGGTGCTAGGTGCTATGGGCCTCATATACATTAATGCATGTCCTGAGTACCTGCTGTGTGCCAGACCTATGCCTGGCACGGAGGATACAGAGCAGTGCCTGGTGGGAGCTGAGAAGGAGATGAGCACCTGGAACACTGAGGCCTAAGCAGCGCAGGGAGACTTCATAGAAACCTATGAACTGGTCTCTCAGGGGTAACAAGGAGTTGACGGTGTATTTTATCAATATCACTCTGGAAAAGGCAGTTTTAAAACACTAGAGACCTTGGCCAGGCGTGGTGGTTCATGCCTGTAATCCTAGCACTCTGGGAGGCCGAGGCGGGAGGAGGTCAGGAGGCTCAAGGTCAGGAGTTTGAAACCAGCCTGAGCAATAGTGAGACCCTGTCTCTACTAAAAATAGAAAGAAATTAATTGGCCAACTAAAATATATAGAAAAAATTAGTCGGGCATGGTGGCACATGCCTGTAGTCCCAGCTACTTGGGAGGCTGAGGCAGGAAGATCTCTTGAGCCTAAGAGTTGAGGTTGCTGTGAGCTAGGCTGACAGCACGGCACTCTAGCCTGGGCAACAGAGTGAGACTCCGTCTCAAAAAAAAACACTAGAGACCTTGATGAGGAGTGTATGCAGCTAGATCTGTATCTCGGCATATTTCTTCTGTGGCACACACAGATAACATGTGCGACTCTGCCTGTCTTCATCTGCTCAGCCTCTGGCATCTTAGTTCTCACACGTGGCTCCTTGAATATGGAGCTCACACATCTGAAGGAGACAGAGCCTTTTGTGGAAAGTTTTTGGAGAAAAACTTTTTCCTAAAAGGCAAAGCATACATGTTTCTGGTGCCCCTGAGATGTAAGCTGCACCAGAGCAGTGACTGCTGTCCCATTTGTTCACTGATGTGTACCTGGAGCCCAAAACAGTAAATGTGTGAAGGAATGAATGAGTGAGTGACAAAGCCCATGGAGCAGATTCTGGGGTGTCCTGTTCCATGGGTATCACCCCAGAGGCCAGGGTCTGGGAGATGGTGGGTTTTGGCAGGTCCAAGACCTCCTCTGGCAGCCCAGGCATTGTTCCCTTACCAGCTCGCTGGGCCACCCTCAGAGCCTTTCCTCAGAAGACCAAACCTTTCCTTGCAGGACGGATATGGAAATAAATTCTATTAATTCTAAATATGAGGATGAGCAGTCTCTGAACTCCACACTTCAGCGGAAACTAAAGGAACACCAGGTATGTCCAGGACTGAGAAGCCAATAATCTCCTTTTGAAATGCACTTCTCTGCACCCTTAGTTTACAGCAGCTGACTGGCTACTGAGGTTTCCTGAGAAACAAGACTGCCACGGAGTCCTTGGAGATCAACCTGTGTTCACCTCATGCAGGGTCAGATCCAAACTCTTCACAGTGGTTACAAGGCCCTCCTCCATCTAATGTCGGCTCCCTCCCTGATCTCATCACTTCCTGTTCCACCACCACTCTGTCCAGCCATGCAGGCTCCTTGCTGAGTCTCACACATGCCAGGCTCCCTCCACCTCAGGGCCTTTGCACATGCTCTCTGGGAGCTGCTTTTCTCTGCCTTTGACTGTGGCCATCATAAGCTCCTGTCCCTATTTTCTATTCTGAAAGGCCAAGAGGGTGACTTTGTAACTTTTCTTAGGAGAGATGAATCTCCCTTATCTGTCTCCTATGTGTCCTCTAGGACCGAATTGAAGAGCTGGAGGAAGAACTGGAAGCTGAGAGGGCAATGAGAGCCAAGGTAAGGGAAATGCTTTTATCCCTTCCTAAGTCAAAGGACCTAATGACAGCCACACATCCCACCATTAGTAGAAACTCCTGCTCAGAAAAACAACAGAGAGGACAGGTGTCTGATCAAAAGTCTAGTCATTTCTTGAGCACTCAGTGTGTGCCAGGCACTGTTACACACCCACATGCATGAGGATGTGCAAGGCAAGGATACCACAGGTGGGTGAAACCAGAGAAGAGGCTAGTCTTCCTGGGGCAGGTGGAGAAGGAAACACTTGACCTCAAAGATTGAATTCAACAGGTTGATGCAGTGAGGGATTTCTAGGCAATGGGAACATAATGGCACCTACCGTCACAGGGACAAAGGTGTAAAATGAGAAAGCATGTGTTAGGAAGAGCAAAGCATGGAAAGGGGCTTGAGGGTGGGGCTCCTACAGGGTAGTGAAGCCAGAAAGCTGGTGGGAGACACATCATGATGTGCCTAACCTCCAAATTCAGCCAAATTGGACAGTGGAGTAAGGTGAGCATTGATACCCACCCAGTGTGGGGAGGACACATAATGTCCTTCACTGAGCCTGTGGATGGGAACAACACTCCCCAGGTGCAGGCCCTGGCTTCTCAGATGTGATGTGGTCACCGTGCTCTTTACTAGAGAAAAAGGAGCTGTGGCTGGCTTCCATCAGTGCCATTAAACCTATCCCCAGGTGGAAAAACAACGCAGCGACCTGTCCCGCGACCTCGAAGACCTCAGCGACAGGCTGGAGGAAGCTGGTGGACCCACATCTGCTCAGGTATTCATCCTGGGGGGCCAGGAACCCACAGTACTACCTTCAGGGAGAAAAAATGCTGGACTGCAAGCAGTGGGATAAAAACCAGTTAGTTCTTGCTGAGGTCCTGAGACTAACTTGAAGAGAAGCCAACTAATAATAATGTATAGGTGTGGGAGGAGCTGTTCAGTTCACTTTCTGCTGGGGCTCCATAGCTCAGCCATGTTCATGGAAGCAGGAGACAGACTGGATGCAGAGGGCAGGCGTTTAAATACAGTGTATTGGCCGGGTGCGGTGGCTCACGCCTGTAATCCTAGCTCTCTGGGAGGCCGAGGTGGGCGGATCATTTGAGCTCAGGAGTTCGAGACTAGCCTGAGCAAGAGCGAGACCCCATCTCTACTATAAATAGAAAGAAATTAATTGGCCAACTAATATATATAGAAAAAATTAGCCGGGCATGGTGGCGCATGCCTGTAGTCCCAGCTACTTGGGAGGCTGAGGCAGCAGGATTGCTTGAGCCCAGGAGTTTGAGGTTGCTGTGAGCTAGGTTGACGCCACGGCACTCACTCTAGCCTGGGCAATAAAGTGAGACTCTGTCTCAAAAAAAATAAATAAATAAATAAATAAATAAATAAATACAGTGTATTAATAGGAAATGTGAGGTGCAGTAAGGCCAACAGATCAGCAGACACCTGCCTTTGAAAAGATAGTTTGTTATCCACAGTTCCTTGAGGAGGGGATCGGTATTCCCTGTGGAGCACTGGGCTTGGCCAGGAAGAGCGTGTGGTGTGGCAAAGGGAAATGTGGGCAAGAGCCTTTCCTGTGGTTTCTATGGCAAGGAACAGGCAAGGTGGGTAAAACTGGCTTAGGACTGGCCAGTTTGAGTAATCTCAGTGGCTCTGGGGCACAGGGACTATCCCCAGTTGCCTGGTACTTGGCCCTGGAGTGACAGGGCAAGTGGATCGTGACCACAAATGAATGTGAGTGCCCTCCAGAGGTTGTTGCCCTGTGGGCTCTAGATTGACTGGTTTGGATTTGAATAGCACACTCCAGGGTGAGCTGTTTGCTATCTCCGGTGTGGTGAGGAGTGGGGCGTGGTGGGGAGTGGGGTGTGGTGGGGTGCGGGCCCTGCAACATCAGCAAGACCTCAGATGTCAAAGCATCAGAATACAGAAAATAAAGACAAGGTTAATATATTAATACAGTAGAGTAACCCCATTGCCCCACACCCCAAGTGCACCCTACTGAGAGGTGAAGGGGGGCTGGAGTTAGAGCCTCACCTCTTGGTGTAGGGCTTCGGCTTCTTTGATTCACACGATGGTGTCCTGGGGACCAGCAGAAACCACACAACCTCCTCCTAATTACATGTAGTCAGCTTTCATGCAATGCAGACCCTCGGGCATAGCACAAGGCACGATGGGTGTTTCCCTGTTGCTGGACAGCAGGGCTTCCTTTACCTATTGCTGTCTGGACTCTACATCCATTTCCTCACCTTCCTGGTCACTGTCCTCACTTGGGTTGCATGCTCAGAACTGAAGCTGGTACTCAGCTGTGGTCAGGGTCCTGGCAGGAAACAAAATCATTCCAATGGTTTGAATGATGAGGCATGAACAAAGGGACTACTGTTAGCAGTGTAGGGAGGGTTAAGAGAACAGCAAGGCACCAGAGACTGGCACCAGGGAGCCATTACTGCCCCTGGACCAAAGGGACAAGAAGATGCAGGGTTATGGGGCTGTGAGAGCCAGAGCCAGGGAGGAGGGGCTGCCCAACAGGAGCTGGAATTATGGAGGGACCTGGGTGAAGAATGGACCATTAGGGAGGCAAGGAGCGAATAGCCAGTGACCAAGAGTGGCTGGAATACTGGTTCTGATTCTGGTATGTGGGTTTTGGGGTATCATTAAAATGCAGATTCTAGTTCAAGAGGTCTGGGTGTGGACTCTACATTTCTGATGAGCTCTCAGGTGATGCTGGTACCCCCCCAGCCCATGGTCTAAACTTGGAGTAGAGAGGATCTAGAAGTTATATACAGGCAAAGGAGAGAAGCACACAAGGTAAGAGTTGCTATATGTATTTGTCTCCCAGGGCTGCTATAACAAATTATCACAAACTGGATGGCTTAAAACAACACAACTGTATTCTCTCACAGTTTGGAGGCCAGAAGTCTGAAATCAGGGTGTGAGCAGGGTTATTCCTTCTGGAGCTCTAAGGAAGAGTCTGTTCCAGGCCCCTCTCCCAGCTCCTGGCAGCTGCCGGCAATTCTTGGTGTTCTTCAGCTGGACGAAATCACTCTAATCTCTGCCTCTATTGTCATAGGACCTTCTCCTTGGGTGTCTCTCTGGGCCCAAATTTCCTTCTTCTTAAAAGGACATCTGTCATTGTATTAGTGTCCACCCTAATTGAGTATGACATCTTAACTATGTCTGAAAAGACCCTATTTCCAGGTAAGGTCATACTCATAGGTGCCTGAGTTTAGGGTTTGGATATATCTTTTTAGGAGGCATGATTCAACACACAACACTACCTAAACACATCCTAGGGGCAACATGTCCAAAGGTTAAGGAATAACATTTCAGTCAGGACTTCTAGTGAGGGGCAGGAATACCAGGGGACCAGCGAGCAGGTGGACAGTGTCCACCCCAAGGAGGCCAGGCTGGCCCGTTCTGCTGAGCCCTGCTGTTCCCCTACCCTAGATTGAGCAGAACCACAGCGGGAGGCCGAGTTGCTAAAGCTGCGGCGTGAGCTGGAGGAGGCGGCCCTGCAGAGCGAGGCAACAGCCTCCACGCTGCGCAAGAAGCACACGGACTCCATCGCTGAGCTGACAGAGCACGTGGAGAGCCTGCAGAGGATCAAGTCCAAGCTGGAGAAGGACAAGCAAGTGATGAAGGCTGAGATCGATGACCTCAATGCCAGTGTGGAGACGATGCAGAAGTCCAAGGTGAGGACAGCCCCCTCCCACAGCCACAGGGAGGCCCCACTGTATAATCTCACTGTGCTTCAATCTTCCCATCTGTAACACAGGGATGGTAGTAATAATCCCCACTCAGAGCGCTATTGTGAGGGCTGCAATAGGCCCTGGCACATAACAAATGCTCAATAAATGTGCAGTTACAATTTTCATTTCATTAGTATAATTATGTCCTCATGGAGTTAGCAACCAATAGAAGAAATAAGATAAATGCATACCATGCCACAATTCAAAGAAAAAGCGATCCATGACAAGAAAGAAAATGAAGCTGGTAAGCCATTCAACATGCATTTATTGAGCACCTACCTGGTGAAGAGCCCCTTGTGACACTAGGAAAGGGGGGAATCAAAGGTGAGCCAGCAACTATTCGCAGTTCCCAAACTTCAGATACTTACAAGACATCTTCATAGTTCCTATTTTATCTACAGACCCCTGCATTAATGCCAGTATTTTTCCTTAAAACAGCTCACTGCATTTTCTTATTGGGTGTGGTGTGCAGGAATCTGGAGGGGCTGTGAAAGGGGGAATGGCCAGAGTGAGGGGCTGTGTGCCCACCCAAAGGCTCTGGGTTTATACTGATAGAAAATGGTGAGCTGTTTGGGATTTCCGAGAGAGGAACGTTCTAGGATTAGGCAGGTATCCTGAGAGGTACACAAGAGGAACAGACATGGGGGAGGGAAAAATTTCAGGGGGAAGCAAGGAGGGTTTGGCCTGCCCAACCCCATACCCTTCCCCACTGGTTTTATTCATCCTGAGCAGCTGAATGCAGAGGCCCACGTCAGAAAGCTGGAAGACAGCTTATCAGAAGCCAACGCCAAGGTGGCAGAGCTGGAGAGAAACTAGGCAGAAATCAATGCCATTAGGACCCGCCTCCAAGGTGAGCTCCCTCCCTGCAGCTTCCCAAGGAGTGGTACATGGAAAGGAACAGGGATCCTAAAGGAAGCGAAAAGAAACACACCTGGGTCCTCTCCCCAGCACTTTCTTGGCCTTGGAAAATTCCTATCCAATCCCCTTTCGATGAGACAAGGAGATTTTATTCCACCTGCTGAGTATTCCAAGTAATGTCTTTACAATGTAAAAGAGAGAACACTACTCACAGGTTTTTTGTTGTTATTTTGGGTTTTTTTTGAGACAGTCTCACTCTGTCACCCAGCTAGAGTGCAGTGGCATCATCATAGCTCACTGCAGTCTCAAAGTCCTGGGCTCAAGCGATCCTCCTGCCACAGCCTGCCGAGTAACTAGAACTACAGGTGCCACCATGCCCAGCTGATATTTTTCTATTTTTAGTAGAGACAGGGTCTTGCTCTTGCTCAGGCTAGTCTCGAACTCCTGAGCTCAAGCCATACTCCTGCCTTGGCCTCCCAGTGTGCTAGGATTATAGGTGTGAGCCATATTCAAGGCATTTTTGTAAAAGTTCTCTCACCTGCCCTGTCAGATCAGCAGGAGGAACACTGATGCTGACAAAATCCAATTTTCAAACATTTTCAAACATGACCCACATACTAATATAAAGTGAACATGCTTCAAGGATTTATTTAACTCATTAATAAAGGAACCAGAAAAATGGTAAAGCTCTCTTCAAAGAGCATTGGAGAGGCAGAGATTTACAGTCAGCTGGGAAATGAATGCTAAAACGACTAAGTTAGATGCAAAACTGGTTAATGTCCACACACACAATAATACTGTAACCTCTGAGTTTAGTTTAGTTTTTCCCCCCTACCAGAAGAAATCCTTTACATCTCTATGACAAAAATAATCAGTAACTTATCATTATACAAGCTAACATCTAACTTTGCAGAGGCTGGGCTCTAATCAGGGGTAAACAGTAAGTTAAACAGAGGCACATTCCCTTAGAGAACTAAATACTCTGTGGGTGGGCTTGGTAGACAGTGCTTCAGAGTGACATTGAGAGAACTTGTAGGCATCCTTTGGCCTTGTTTCTCACAATCTGAATACTTGTTAAAAATTGATATCCCAATTTGATGGACAAGAACAGTGAAGCTGAGGGAGATGAAGGGACTTAAAGAGTAGAACCAGAAACCCTCACTCTTCCTCTTTGGCTCATGGACATTGCTGGGCTCTCACAGTCATTCCACAAATAACAGGACTGTAGGTTCTGGGATGGTGACAAATACACTTTATACTGCAAGCACTCTCTGCTCCACTGTTTTCTCCAAATTGCTTTGCTGTATCTCCTGACAGTTGGGAGCTGGGGGCTTTGTTATCTGAGGCTCCTAACTCCATGCAAGTCACCTAGATGTTGGCAACCTGTGGGCACTTGCTTCTCTCCTGGGCTCACTTACTTTGGGTGGCTGGCATAGTTGTTCCCTGCGCTCCCTGTTCCTGCTCCAGTTGGCCAAGCTGCCGTACTTATTTGGTACTTTAGAAGCAACACCCCAGGAGACTTAGGACCCGGCTGGGAAACCAGTTCCTCATCCAATATTTCTTCCACCCCTCTCACCCAGCTGAAAATAGTGAACTGAGCCGGGAACATGAAGAATCCCAGAGTTGGCTCAATCAAATCCTACGGATAAAGACATCTCTGACATCGCAAGTGGATGATTACAAGAGGCAGCTGGATGAAGAGTCGAAGGTTGGTTTGGGGGTGGGGTTGGTGGTAACAGAGCTGCCTCCTTAAAGGTTATAGGTTATGGAGATGTAGAAGGAACATGAAAAATAGGTGATACAATAGCAAGTAAAAATGTTAACTACAAAACTGTAGTACATGATGTGCATGACTAGATGAAATCACATATCCTTGTGGACAATAACAGGGTGAAAATAAGGAAAATAAAACCCTGATGGTTTGGATTGTAGAATCACATGTCTTTTCCCTCCATTACTTGCTGTCACTGTTGCACCAATGTTACACATACCTAAGCAATGGCCTCGAGGCTATAGAAAGCCTCCAGGGCTGCTGACTGGCTGGTCCCCACAGTCCCGCAGCACAACTGTGGTGAGCCTTGCCAACACCAAGCACGACCTGGACCTGCTGAAGGAGCAGCTGGAGGAAGAGCAGGGGGGCAAGTCGGAGCTGCAGCACCTTGTGTCCAAGCTCAACACTGAAGTGACCAGCTGGAGGACCAAGTATGAGACCAATGCCATCCAGAGGACTGAGGAGCTGGAGGAGACCAAGTGAGTCACCCTTGTGCTGGGGGGACTGGGAGGGAAAGCAATGCTAAGGCCAGGAATTAGGAAGTTCATGGGCTTCTTTAAGAGGAGGACTAGGTTTCTGGACAAAGGATCCCACTCTGGACCCTCAGCAGAATATTTTCTGCATATACCACCAACGTCACAGTTCCACCTTCAAGGACCGTCTACCTACACTCAGGTAGCCTTCAGGGACATCAGGACCTAGGGCTCCAGTTCTAGGCAGGACTTCTGTGACTCTGATGTGCTCAAGAGGCATCGGCAAGCCTTGCTGAAATGTAGGTTCCCTTTGGTGGGCCCAGAAAGAGGCTGGCAAAAGTCTCCACTGCACCAGCTCACCGACTATGCAACAAACGCCCTCATCCTTTGAGCTTTCTTTCTCATTCAAAAACTATAGAAATTGACATCCTGCTTGTACCCAGGGAAGCTCTGTGGTTCAGCCACCCTGGGCCAGGCAGGGGAGGGGACGCCAGCCTGCTCACTGGTCCCTTCTATCTACCAGAATTCCTGATGATACGATAGTAGGGCATAGTGACCTCTAGCTGATGCAACACTTTCACCTAAAACTCTTTCTTACATTGAGCCTAAATCTGCCTTCCTGTAACTTCCACCTCCTACTCTCCAGCCCTTTTCTATTGAGGCTGCTGGGAGATGCCTGGTCATACCCCAAGGCACCTACTCCTGGGCTAAACCTAAATCTCAATCCCTAATCTCTTTTCTGCCTGGAACCCTCTTCCTGACACCCACAGGGAGCCCACCCTCCCTCAGGGCTTTGTTCCTGTGTCCCCTTCTCAGAGAGCCCCCCCACCGAATCCTCACATGACACTGCAGTCAGCCTTTCCCACATGCACTGCCCATCCCCTTCCCTGCTTTCTCCCCCACAGTGCTTATGAGGTTCTATATGTATATACTGCCTGCCACCCCTTGCTCCAGAACAAATGTTTCATGAGGGCAGAGACCTTAAGTCTGTTTTATTCACTACTATATCGCTAACACCTGGAACAATACTTGGCACAGAGTAGAAATAATAAGTATTTGTTGAATGAATAAACATGTGAACAGGTGTTTAGGTGGCTCACCCATAAACATTCTACATCTTTTCCAAAATTGACACCAGAGCTTAGTGCCACACTCCTCACCCTCTGACGGGGCAGTGTGGAGGCTGCGCCTGTGGGCTCCTACATCTCTTTCATGGCCTCTCTGGCCCTCATCTGCAGGAGGAAGCTGGCCGCCAGGCTCCAGGAAGCAGAAGAGGCAGCTGAAGCCGCCCAGGCCCGGGCTGCCTCCCTCGAGAAAAATAAACAGAGACTCCAGGCAGAAGTCAAAGACCTCACCATTGACTTGGAGAAGGTCAGAGGGTCAAATGATCAAAAGTTGCCTATTTACCAGTGCAGAGAGCCCACAGCAGAGCTAGGACAAGAATGTCACACATCCGGGGTTATCAGGAAGAAGCTGCTGGCCCAAGAGGGTGGAGCACAGGGTTTGTCTTCAGGAGCTCACTGGACACAGGCTCCTGCTTGAGCATGTGTTTGTAAACTCTTCTGAGATCTTAACACTCAACAAGCCACTATTTAAATAGGTCCATGAGAGAGGTAAACTTTGCTCCCAGAAAGTTATACAACACATCTTCCCTGTTCCTCTCTCTCTTACACAAACCATGTCCCACACATGGGGGACATGGCTAAATATTCCTGTTTGCATCTCTGCTTCAAACTGGTTTGCCACTCCCTACCTGAATTAAATAGGATTTCCCCTGGCATGCACCTCCCTGGTCTTGTTCTAGATAGGACCATGATTCTTGCCAGATGTGAGGGGCCACACTGCAGTAGTATCCGAGCATGTGACTGCACCAGGAAGCCACATAGGCAGAAGGTCATATCTACGTGAGAGGCTTCAGGAAAAAAGTCCTGAAACGCAAAAAAGTTTTGCTCCCTCATATTAAGAAATTAAGCAAAACTTTACAAAATTTAATATAGCTCAACAACAAGTATGCAGTTGCTGGGGAGTTAGGAGAGATAAAAGGTCTATGGAAAAATAAAGTCTAAGAATAATCAGTTTTGAGTTGGGCAATGATGTGCCACATATATGACTATGTCATAGAGAAATACATTATAGGGAGTTAAGTCAGATATCATAAATCTGGGATGGCTGCTGTGGCCCAAACTCATTTTACATTTGAGAAAATTCTAGCCTGGGAAAATGAGGAGTGCCTGGGATCACACAGCACACATCACTAGAAGTTTGAGAACTGGAATACAGCTCTTTGCAGACTCTGTTCTGTGCTTATGCTGTAAGTGTTGAATTATATTCTGATTCCCAAGAAGTCTATGGTCATGAGAGTTACTGGGGAAAGGGATGGAAGGGAGCTTGGTGGGAAAAGAAGGACGGGTAAGGGGCACGGAAGTCAGATCCTCCAGAGACCACTTCCACCTTGCTCCAGGCCAATGCTGCAGCCGCCGCCCTGGACAAGAAGCAGAGGCTCTTTGACAAGATGTTGGCCGAGTGGCAGCAGAAGTGTGAGGAGCTGCAGGTGGAAGTGGACAGTTCACAGAAGGAGTGCCGCATGTACATGACAGAGAGCTTCAAGATCAAGACTGCCTATGAAGAGTCCCTGGAGCACCTTGAGTCAGTGAAGAAGGAGAACAAGACCCTGCAGGGTGAGTGTGAAGGCAGGCAGGTGGGCTGGGCCTGCAGGGGTGGGGACACAGCCAGAGCCCTGAGCCTCCTGAGCACCTGGCACGCAGTAGGTGCTCAGTAATTTTTGACTGGCTAGACAGCACTTTGCAGAAGCACTTTAGGTGAGTTATTTAGGCCTTCTGTGCCTCAGTTTCCTCATCTGTAAAATGAGGAAATAATTCTACCTTCCTTGTGAGGTTGGCATGATGACAAGTGTGATGTCTTCACTCAGTAAAGCAGCTGGCACAAATAATGGCTCAATAGATTCTCTGTATTGAGCCCTTACATATAGCATATGTAAATAATATACAAGATTCTCCTACATTTACAATGAAGTTATATCCCAATAAACCTATCTTTTTATTTTTTTTTTAATTTTTTTTTGAGACAGAGTCTCACTTTGTTGCCCAGGCTAGAGTGAGTGCCATGGCATCAGCCTAGCTCACAGCAACCTCAATCTCCTGGACTCAAGCAATCCTCCTGCCTCAGTCTCCCAAGTAGCTGGGACTACAGGCATGTGCCACCATGCCCGGCTAATTTTTTTTATATATATATTAGTTGGCCAATTAATTTATTTCTATTTATAGTAGAGACAGGGTCTTGCTCTTGTTCAGGCTGGTTTCAAACTCCTGACCTCAAGCAATCCGCCCGCCTCGACCTCCCAGAGTGCTAGGATTATAGGTGTGAGCCACCGCGCCCGGCCAAAATAAACCTATCTTAAGTTGAAAATATCATAACTCAAAAATGCATTTAATACACCTAACCCAAGAAACACCATAGCTTAGCCTAGCCTACCTTAAACATGC